>JBBPBX010007971.1:44288-63781 GCA_038048925.1 Garcialebias charrua
TATATAAATACAGTATATATATATACATATATATACATATACAGGAACCCCCGACCTACGAACGAGTTCCGGACCTAAGGACCGTTCGCAGCTCGATTCTGCCGTAGCTCGGGGGTGAAAATAACGTCTTGTTCGTAGGTCCTGATTTCGTTCGTACGTCGCGGAAATAACGCTAACGGAGCGCCGCACACACATTTATCGGCATGAGACTGAACAAGCGGACATACTGGGCCATAAACATGCACAGAACTTTATTTACAAACACTTATCTAACACATTACACCACACATTCATCCATAAACACACACAGTAACTGTACAGCATGTACAGTAGTGTGCAGTAATGTTAAACATTGCTATTCAGCACAGCACATTCAATACTGTAAAATTATTACAGAATAAAATAATTAATTAATACAGAATAAATAAAAATATAATTTCTTACTTTGAGATGGTCAAAGCCGACATCTTAGGTTGCCATGCGTTGATGTTGTCGGGCCGAGCAGCGCGGCGGCTCGGCGAGCGAACCGCGGCAGCTGCTCCAGGCCTGTGTTAGCTTCTGCTAGCTGCGTGTTAGCCAGGCCATGAGCTGGTGTTCGCGCGGCGGTGCGGCGCGATGACTGAGCGATCGGCGATCGATCCGCGGCTGCTGCTCCAGGCTGAGACGTCCACAGAGTTCACAGAGCGATTCCAGCTAGTAATTTATCCATATGAGGCAATCCTGGAACACACACAGTCCTCACAGCCGGCTGCCGGGACCACACAGACCTACCTAACATGGCATTTCCTGGAACTGCCGGAAGTTGCGCAATTATGATTAAAACTTATCATTTTTATTAAAAATATTATTTATAAAGCCTTTAAAACAACCACAGCTGCAACAAAGAGTCAGAGTCAGAGAGTCTTTATTGTCATTTGCACCGCATGTGGTACATGTGATGAAAACGAGATTATGTACACAGGGTCCCAGTTACATCCAACAACAAATGCAAGAGAAAAACAGTAATAACATCTAGGATTAACTAAGAAAAACATCAACTAGTAATACACTAAGCCCTAATGTAGTAGAAAAACATCATTATAAACAGCAGCACGAACATGAGTCTGTATGAGCAGATGGTCACAAATGAACACAGCAACAAGAAAACAGATCAGCATCAGCATGATGTGATATTTTGCAGTGTTTATTCTTATTATTTATTTATTCATGAGTCTAACAGCCTCAGGGTAGAAGCTGTTCCTCAGTCTAGTGGTTCTACATTTGATGCTCCTCAACCTCCGTCCTGAGGGGAGTGGGGCAAAGAGTGAGTGTGCTGGGTGAGTGAGGTCTTTCATGATGCAGGTGGCTCTTTTCCTGCATCTGGAGGTGTAAATGTCTGTGATGGTGGGGAGACTGACTCCAACATCTTCTGTGCAGCCTCCATGCCACACGTTGATGCTGGAGCACAGGATGCTCTCCACTGCACACCTGTAGAAGGAGGTGAGAACTGGGCTGCTCAGACCAGCTCGTCTCAGCCGTCTGAGGAAGTAGAGTCTCTGATGACCTTTCTTGATCAGGCTGGTGGTGTTGTTGCTCCAGCTGAGGTTATGATTCATGTGTACTAGGCATGTAACGGTTGTAGTGGGTGTACCGAACCGTTTCGGTACGCCACGTTCGGTTCGGTCCACCTGCGTACCGTTTCGGTTATTTTTTTCACTCATTGAATGTTAATATATGCGCCGCGGACCAAAACTTCCTGGGCGCGTTTCAGCACGGAGTTATTATCACGTAGCACGCGCAGCATTATTAGCCATTAGCTGCTCGCTCCGTTCTCCTGTTTGGGAACGTTATGGCTTTCTTGTTAAGACGAGCGCACATTCAAAGCTGTGTGTGTGGACGACTCTGCAGCAGACAACACGTCTAACGTGAACGCGCTTGAAAATACGTCATCGGAATGTGAACGAAGAAACCGTAGCTGTTACAAAGTGCGCTAACAACACAGCAGCTGCATTTAAACTACTTCTTCAGGTAAATCAGATCGGTCCAGAGCAATAACACAAACTGTATGAGTTTTTAAATCTGTGAATCCAAGTCTGAATGTTGTTTTATGCGCAGGCTTTAAAGTTATTGATCCTCGCTACCGCTACGAGACATCCATCACTCAAAAAGTTCAGCTCTTTATGAAAAAACAAACTGATATTGTCAACAAGCCCTGGAGCTGATTAAAGCTCTGATGAGATGAGTGAGAGCTTCAACCGTTCAAGAAGAGGTATTGTTATTTAATTATTATTATCTAAATAACATTTTTTATTTAAAATCATAATCTTATTAACTTTTTTTTAATCTCTTTGTTTTATTACAAGTCTGGGACAGAGGTAGCTGCTCTCTTAGTCCACTTCAGGGACAGACATCCAGAGATCACCTGCAGCTAAGAAGTGTGTGATGACTGAACTGAACTCTGAACTGTTCCAGGACCTGTCCCACCAAGAAGAAGTTGTGAGTACAGTAATGAGGACAAATACAGCCACACTGCTGCTACTGGACAAAAACTTGATTAGTTAGATTGTAAACAGTCTGTTGCTGCTTATTGTTCTGACTGTTATTGTATTTATTAAGATTTTTATTATTGTTAAAATATAGTTTTATTGTAGAGTGCTGTTTATTTAAAATATCATCCAAATGGGTCACTTTTATTTATTACTACAATACAATACAAACATATTTTTGGCATATTTTCAAAATAAACATTTTGTAAGTCTTTATTTTGTCTTTTTTTTTTTGTACCGAAAATAAACCGAACCGAGCCCTCCTTGTAGTTGAACCGAACCAAAATGTGATTTTAGCGTACCGTTACACCCCTAATGTGTACACCCAAGTATTTGTAGCTGGATACCACTTCCACTGCAGATCCACCTATGTTCAGTGGGGCGTGGGTGTGTTTGTTCCTTCTGAAGTCTTCTGAACCATTTGAAGATAAAATCAGAGGAGGATCTGCTGGAACCGCCTTCCTATTTGAAAAAAAACTTCCCTTTTGTTTTATCAGCATTTAGGACAAGTTTGAGACGGAACAAATCTGACTGGATGATGTCAAAAGCGGATTGCAGTAACTGGAAAGCCTTAGCTACTGTTTTAGCTTGGCAATAAACAACTGTATCATCAGCATAGAAATGTAAGGATGCATCAGGGCTGCTCTGACCTACATTAGCTATGTAGATTGTAAAGAGGATATAAAGGATATAAGTTGCTTCAGCGAATAAATAGCAGGACTGACAAATCTAAACAAAAAACTGCAACTTATACGCCAGAAAATACGATAGTTTTATGTTCTCGGTTCAGAGCCGTTTCAGGGGGTTCTGACTTCATTTTATTCTTTATTCTATTATTCTGTTCCTTCTGCTTTAAACTCTGAACTGTGATTTTAAGCGATAGGCCTTCTGTCAGGAAGTAATATTGTAATAATCCATAACACGCTGCTGTTGAAGTCATTATGGAGTTCCAGTCTACTAACATCTCTTTCCTCAGTTTGATAACCCAATAACTCGATTATTTTCCTCATTTTGTCCATCAGGTACAACCGTCAAATGCCGTATACCAGTAATGCCTTTTTATTTTAAGTCGCTAATGACAACCTACTCATTGGCCTTCGACCCAACTGAGACTTGATTTTACTTCATTTTTATTGGTATTGATTTTATATGTTTAACTCGTCGTTTTATTGTGTTTTGAACTGTTTTTAGTTCACTGTGTGCTTGGCTTTGTAGCTTTGTTTTTATGTTCTCTTTTATCTTGTTTTTACCTGATGTTCAGCACTTTTTTTGAGCCGTGGCTGGGTTAAAGCACTTTATAAATAAACTTGATGATGATGATGATGAACCTGAATGCAAATGCAAACCAAACACTAAACAGAACAAGCATCAGGGGCAACCCATCTCAACAAATAACCTGAAAAGGTGCACCAATTTCTGTCCCAAGACAGAATGCCATGCATATCACCCAGTCTCTGGTGTTAAAGTACAACATGCTAATTTAAAATGTTTTATTTTAAATGAAAATTGATGCAGTTTGTGTGGTTCATCCTTCAATCAGCCAATTGTGTGTCATGTCCAATCTTTACTTCGAAAAACCGCGATAGAGCGAGTCCGCGAAAAATGAACCGTGAAGTAGTGAGGGACAACTGTACATGTAAAATGTTTCTTGCTCACTGCAAAGTAGTTTACAAAAAATAAGATAAATAATGAAAATTAAAATAAAAAGGGGATAACCAGTCCATTACAGGACCACATAGAGAAAAACGAAACAAACAGCCATTCACTCTCTCACTCACCTAGGGACAATTTAGAGTTACCAGTCAGGTTAACATGCATGTTTTTTGTTTGTGGGAGGAAACCGGAGTACCTGGAGAAAACCCACACATGCACGGAGAGAACATGCAAACTCCACCTAGAAAGGCCCCTGGTGCAATCAATCAGGCAACCTTCTCGCAGTTCTAAAACTGCACCAATGTGCCGTCTATACAATACATTTTAAATTAACTCTTGAATGTAACATTTCACATGTGCTGAATTTATAGGCCTTCTCTGACGGCATAGAAGGCTCTGAGGGTTCCTCATTGATTGAATCACACTATATCACCATTAAATGCTGAACTGTGATGTGTTATACCTTCTCGTGTATTTTTAGTGTAACAAATTGCTGGCGTTTTTTGAGATATGGCTCCTTTTGCTCTTAAAATGACAGTTTAGAGAAAAACATCTTTTGTTGGGTTCTTTCTCTTAAGGAGACAAATATAAACTGGTTTCTGGGCTGTGACGAATAGGACATCTGTTGTCTGTACTGACATCATAAAGTAATATTTCTTCATCCTTACTTTGCTTTTTTGTGTGTTTGTGCACCCGATTCTCATTTATTCATTTTTATTTTCAGAAACATGGAGAAAATTTAAAGAAGAGGCAAAAAACCTGAGCAAATCTTCTGGGACCACAGTGTGTGAAGTCGGCATACGGGAGATAATGACTTTCCTGAACCCTAAACTATCCGATGACCTGTGTTCACCATGACCTGCTCCCGCGAAAAGTACGGCAAACATATATTCTTTATAAAACGTGCACTTGGTTTTTATTTATACCAGTGGAAATACTTATTTGTGGTTTTTATTTGATGTTTCATGGTTGGTTGAGTTTTTATGCATTGATTTTTGTCACAGCGCCGTGGTGATGAGGTGGACTCCAGCCTTTGTTTTGGACTGAATCTGCAACAATTGAAATGTTGTTCTCTTTGGGCTATTATTTACAGACCAACAGAGACAAAGACGAACTGGTGGGTACGCCCATCAGCCGTCACATTATCAGAATCAGCTTTATTGTCATTGCACCGAAGCACAACGAAATTACACTTCAGTACAGCCCGTCCAAGTTAAAACACAAACAGGCATTGGTAGATGGAGGTGTCTGAGGTCGCGGCCTCATAGGAAGCGCTGCCATTTTCATTTAGATAAGGAAAAGAGAAACATGAGGGAAGGGGAGTTGTAAAAAAGTTATATCTCACACTATGTCCTAGATGGGAGCTTGTGGACACGGTCAGATAGTCCCATAGTCCTGATAAGAGATGAGCCACTGTAGCCACTGATATGTGGAGAGTGGGAGGAAGTGACCTTAAAGTCTCAACTAGTGTGGGATTTAATGAACACGGCTGATCAACGCTTCTCCAGAACTGCTGATTTTGTGCAATAATTTTCATCTGTAGTGGTTAGGAAATATGAAAAGTGGACTTTTCTGGGCTCCGCTGGACCAAAAGCTATCATGACCTGCTGAAAATGTTGATGCAGGTTTTGATAAAAAGGTATTGACCCAATTAAACAATTGGTCACAGCTGTTTCAGTCGAGTCTAATCACATTGGTGTGAAAATAAAGTTGTTGGGTATTTGTCATCTGTAACAATGGTGTTAAACTATCTGGGACCAACAAACCATCGGAGAAAGCATCTAAAAATATGAAGTATTTTTGTATCTCCTGGAGAACCACAACACATTTATGGTGGAGGTTTTGAGAATGTAAAAGTTTTTAAGGTTGACTGAAGAGTTGTCGCCTTAAACTATACTGGTTCATATAAACACTTTACTAATTTCATGCGGCGCCAATATTGGGAGCCTCTTTCTATCTTGACATTCATATCTTCTCCAGTTGTTTTTTGAGTTGGACTCTGCTGGTTTATCTAAATGCACTCTGTATTGACTGCTGCCTACAACCATTAAAATGCAGAACAATGTATTTTGGGTATTATTTGAATCTTTGTCCAAGGTAAGTGTGAAGGATGATATTAAACAGCTCATAGTTGGTTTTTAAGAAAGACTCACTGGTTCATTAAAGGTCTGAATGTAAACTACAGCAGACAGGTTCTGATATGTCAATATCCAAAAGTCCAGATGAACTTTAAAAGTTGTTAATGGTGGCACAGAAGTCAAAAGTTGAAGGAATCCTAAAACGTTCCCACTCCGTGTCCGTTATCAGACAAGTTTAATAACTCAATCGTTTTGCCTTTAAAAGAGCAAAATGGCTGCTCTTCTCTGCCTCCCGTCTGGGTAATTTATTATTTTTCAGGACTACATTGGTGTACCTACTGCTCTGTGCCTGTTTTACAGCTTAAAGAATAAACCGTGCAGCTTCAAACTGAACCGAATCTGGTGCTTTTATTGTGAAGTGAAAGACAAACAAAATTCCTGCAATGAAACCATCCATCATGGTCATTATGGCTGATGAACTGCAGACAGCTTTAAACACAGACACCGTTTTATTTATATGCAGCAAAGAGTGATAGAAAATGAGTGTATCTCATATAGAGTCACGTTTTCTTTTTTCCTCACTGAAACTTTGAGAAAAACTTTTATTCCTCGGATAAAATTGTACCATGAGAAAAAGAGAAACACACAACTAAATTAAAAACATCACTCTGAAATTACCTAACCTAAGTTTTATTTAAACTAATGTGACTTTTTTCCTGTTAGATTCTCTTCCTGTGAGTCAGCAGGCACAAAAGGTTGATAAAAATTACATTATTTTAACTAAATGCATCCTCAGCTGGAAATGTTTTTAAGACTAAAATTCATGTAAAGAAAAAATGTTTTTCATCAAGATTAATGCTGGAAAGCTTTAAAGTCCAACACCCACCATTACAGTCCCAAGTGTCTTAGCTGTCATAAAATATGATGGTTGTGCTTTTATTTTTCACGTTGTTGGATAATTGAATTATCCTATCATCAACTCATTACTCAAATAAGCCACTCTGAGGATACAAGATTTTTCTATCCAGTTTTACTCCTTGCAAGGGTGCAGAGTTAACAGACAGGCTGACACAAGATGTTACACTGAAGCTCCGGTCACAAGGTTTGCCCACAGACAGTATAAAAAGCATCTTTTTTATAAATTTTACCAAACAGAAATGAGGTCAAAACACAATCTGTTTTACAGTTTAGAGGACTTGGAGTTTATCAGGTGTGCAGGCTCCATGCTCCTGCAGGCTCCTCTCTGTTCAGACAAAACAACTCTAACTCACACACATGGTTCTACATTACTTTACATTAGTAAGTGATAGCATCCATGACCTTTACCTAAATTCCCCTGACACACGTTCAAGCCACACAGGATGCATGATATTATCGGCATAGTATCGGCCGATATTAGCTTTACAGTTCAATATTGGCCATTCCATCAAAACTCACTGATATAAAAGACGCTGTATTTGTGTGACAACCCTGTGACAAGGATGCCTGCAAAGACAGCACAACGTGCGCCTACCTGATCTCATGGTGTAGAAGTTTGTTTTTTTGTTGGTGAGGATGTCCGATTCTGAAGATTTATGGACTACGGTGAGCCTCGCTACATCGTCCCCAGTCAGAGATATTTTTCTGTCGTAACCTGCTTACCTGAGTTACAAGTCGTCATTTCCTACGTCATTGAGAAGCTAATAGCTGATAGCACTTAGGTGAGTTCAACCACAGACATTTGGACGTTGTGTTAGCCCCGTTAGCATGATTAGTCTTACAGCACAATGGATAGACAAAAACTTTGAACTTAAAAAGTATGTCCGTCATGCACAGGAGTGCAGAGTATCCCACACTGCAGCTAGGAAGCTGGAACAAGCCTCCACAAGTGAAACAGCATCGCAGGTGACTAATGCTAATAAATAACATTTAACACTTTTCATTTAATACAATAATATGCATATTGCATGGCTGTTACTGAATATATGTCACCAGCTCTTACATCTGTTGCACAATTTTTGAAGCAAATTAAGCCTAAATAAGAGAGGGCTATGTTCAGACAAAGAAACGTACAGTATTTTCTGGACTATAGGTCGCACCTTTATATAAGTCGCATCTATTATGCGTCACCGCTATGCGACGCGTCAGCGCATCATTTGCCCTGCTGAAAATGACGACCACAGAAGCATGCACGGAAGGACTTTTCACAAGATTAACACGGTAAAAACAATTATTTGTCTGCTGAAAATTATAGCAAACATGTGTCTTAGCTTAACCGTTCCTTAATAAATTCACGTAATGGTCAAATCTGCTGGATTTAAATTTTTTCGCTTTGAAAAAGTACAAGGAAAAACAACAAAGCTAACCGTGACACATTTACGTCTATAAAACATTGAATTTTATCTCAAATAACTCCAACAGCTAACAGTTTGTAAATGTACATCTAGTGATTACTTTCTGTAAGTTTGAAAAAAAATCTGCTGTGTGGTTTATGAGCTATTTGCTCAAACGTACAAGGAAAAATCAACGAAGCTAACCGCGACACATTTACGTCTATAAAACATCGAATTTTATCTCAAACATCTCATAAAGCTAATCAGTTGTAAATATCCATCTAGTGATTACGTTCTGTAAGTTTGATCAAAATCTGTCCTGTGGTTCTTGACCTATTTTGCTAACAAACACTGAGCTAACAGCGAAGTAGCTAGTTCATACCTCCAGAGCAGGAGGCCGGGCTGCGACAGAGTGAATCCGACCAGAGGAGGCTCTCGTCGGACACATGAGGTGGGAACGGTTGGTGTACCCTAGCGGACAAAGGTGGTACTGCACCCCTAGCGGCCGAAAGTGGTACTGCACCATTTTTGCCAAAATGGAAAAACGGTCATATCTGAGCCAAAAATTGGTCTAAAAATATCGGGAAAAATCCATAAACAAGTCTCACCTCTCTATAAGTTGCAGGGCATGCAAATTAGGCAAAAAGGTGCAACTTATAGTCCGGAAAATACGGTATATGCAATATCGGTATCGGCCAAATAACATTTAACGTATCGGCATATCGACCAAAAATCCAATATTGTGCATCTCTACACAAAGGTATTAAAAACTATGTAAACAAACAAGTCAAGAAAACACCTGCACACAGCTGATGATTAACAAAGGCTGATGACATCACACCAGGGACAGGGCACAGGCAGCAGTGTGTAATCATAAGTAGGAGTGTATATTCATAAGCAGGAGTGTGTATTCATAAGCAGGAGTGTGTATTCATAAGTAGGAGTGTGTATTACCATACCATACCATACCATTTTATTTATAAAGCACTCATAAGCAGGAGTGTGTATTCATAAGTAGGAGTGTGTATTCATAAGTAGGTGTGTGTATTCATAAGTAGGAGTGTGTATTCATAAGTAGGAGTGTGTTTTCATAAGCAGGAGTGTGTGTTCATAAGTAGTGTGTATTGATAAGCAGGAGTGTATGTTCATAAGCAGGCATGTGTGTTCATAAGTAGGAGTGTGTATTCATAAGTAGGAGTGCATATTCATAAGCAGGAGTGTGTATTCACAAGTAGGAGTGTGTATTCATAAGCAGGCATGTGTATTCATAAGCAGGAGTGTGTATTCATAAGCAGGAGTGTGTGTTCATAAGCAGGAGTGTGTATTCATAAGCAGGAGTGTGTATTCATAAGCAGGAATGTGTACTGATAAGCAGGAGTGTGTATTCATAAGTAGGAGTGTGTATTCTTAAGCAGAAATGTGTATTCATAAGTAGGAGTATGTATCATAAGCAGGAGTGTGTATTGATAAGCAGGAGTGTGTATTGATAAGCAGGAGTGTGTGTTCATAAGCAGGAGTGTGCGTTCATAAGCAGGAGTGTGCGTTCATAAGCAGGAGTGTGCGTTCATAAGCAGGAGTGTGCGTTCATAAGCAGGAGTGTGCGTTCATAAGCAGGAGTGTGTATTCATAAGTAGGAGTGTGTATTCAAAAGCAGGAGTGTGTATTGATAAGCAGGAGTGTGTGTTCATAAGCAGGAGTGTGTGTTCATAAGCAGGAGTGTGTGTTCATAAGCAGGAGTGTGTGTTCATAAGCAGGAGTGTGTGTTCATAAGCAGGAGTGTATATTCATAAGCAGGAGTGTGTATTCATAAGTAGGAGTGTGTATTCATAAGCAGGAGTGTGTATTCATAAGCAGGAGTGTGTATTCATTAGCAGGAGTGTGTATTCATAAGCAGGAGTGTGTATTAATAATTAGGAGTGTGTATTCATAAGCAGGAGTGTGTATTCATAAGCAGGAGTGTGTATTCATAAGCAGGAGTGTGTATTCATAAGCAGGAGTGTGTATTCATAAGCAGGAGTGTGTATTCATAAGTAGGAGCGTGTATTCATAAGCAGGAGTGTGTATTGATAAGCAGGAGTGTGTATTGATAAGCAGGAGTGTGTATTCATAAGCAGGGGTGTGTATTGATAAGCAGGAGTGTGTATTGATAAGCAGGAGTGTGTATTCATAAGCAGGAGTGTGTGTTCATAAGCAGGAGTTTGTATTGATATGCAAGAGTTTGTATTGATAAGCAGGAGTGTGCATTGATAAGCAGGAGTGTGTATTGATAAGCAGGAGTGTGTATTCATAAGTAGGAGTGTGTATTGATAAGCAGGAGTGTGTATTGATAAGCAGGAGTGTGTATTGATTAGCAGGAGTGTGTATTCATAAGCAGGAGTGTGTGTTCAAAAGCAGGAGTTTGTGTTGATAAGCAGGAGTTTGTATTGATAAGCAGGAGTTTGTATTGATAAGCAGGAGTGTGTATTGATAAGCAGGAGTGTGTATTCATAAGTAGGAGTGTGTATTGATAAGCAGGAGTGTGTATTGATAAGCAGGAGTGTGTATTGATAAGCAGGAGTGTGTATTGATAAGCAGGAGTGTGTATTGATAAGCAGGAGTGTGTATTGATAAGCAGGAGTGTGTATTCATAAGCAGGAGTGTGTATTCATAAGCAGGAGTTTGTATTGATAAGCAGGAGTTTGTATTGATAAGCAGGAGTGTGTATTGATAAGCAGGAGTGTGTATTGATAAGCAGGAGTGTGTATTGATAAGTAGGAGTGTGTATTGATAAGCAGGAGTGTGTATTGATAAGCAGGAGTGTGTATTGATAAGCAGGAGTTTGTATTGATAAGCAGGAGTGTGTATTGATAAGCAGGAGTGTGTATTGATAAGCAGGAGTGTGTATTCATAAGTAGGAGTGTGTATTGATAAGCAGGAGTGTGTATTGATAAGCAGGAGTGTGTATTGATTAGCAGGAGTGTGTATTCATAAGCAGGAGTGTGTGTTCATAAGCAGGAGTTTGTATTGATAAGCAGGAGTTTGTATTGATAAGCAGGAGTTTGTATTGATAAGCAGGAGTGTGTATTGATAAGCAGGAGTGTGTATTCATAAGTAGGAGTGTGTATTGATAAGCAGGAGTGTGTATTGATAAGCAGGAGTGTGTATTGATAAGCAGGAGTTTGTATTGATAAGCAGGAGTTTGTATTGATAAGCAGGAGTGTGTATTGATAAGCAGGAGTGTGTATTCATAAGCAGGAGTGTGTATTCATAAGTAGGAGTGTGTATTGATAAGCAGGAGTGTGTATTGGTAAGCAGGAGTGTGTATTGATAAGCAGGAGTTTGTATTGATAAGCAGGAGTGTGTATTGATAAGCAGGAGTGTGTATTGATAAGCAGGAGTGTGTATTGATAAGTATGAGTGTGTATTGATAAGCAGGATTGTGTATTGATAAGCAGGAGTGTGTATTGATTAGCAGGAGTGTGTGTTCATAAGCAGGAGTGTGTGTTCATAAGCAGGAGTTTGTATTGATAAGCAGGAGTTTGTATTGATAAGCAGGAGTTTGTATTGATAAGCAGGAGTGTGTATTGATAAGCAGGAGTGTGTATTGATAAGCAGGAGTGTGTATTGATAAGCAGGAGTGTGTATTGATAAGCAGGAGTGTGTATTGATAAGCAGGAGTGTGTATTGATAAGCAGGAGTGTGTATTGATAAGCAGGAGTGTGTATTGATAAGCAGGAGTGTGTATTGATAAGCAGGAGTGTGTATTGATAAGCAGGAGTGTGTATTGATAAGCAGGAGTGTGTATTGATAAGCAGGAGTGTGTATTGATAAGCAGGAGTGTGTATTGATAAGCAGGAGTGTGTATTGATAAGCAGGAGTGTGTATTGATAAGCAGGAGTGTGTATTCATAAGTAGGAGTGTGTATTGATAAGCAGGAGTTTGTATTGATAAGCAGGAGTTTGTATTGATAAGCAGGAGTGTGTATTGATAAGCAGGAGTGTGTATTTATAAACAGGAGTGTGTATTCATAAGTAGGAGTGTGTATTGATAAGCAGGAGTGTGTATTGATAAGCAGGAGTGTGTATTCATTAGCAGGAGTGTGGTGCTTGTTGCATGTTTCTTATTTTCTCTTCTAAAACAAATAATGGATCTCCCACTTCATTGTCCATGTCCTCACTCAGTTCCAGACTCTTCAATCTGCAAAACTTCCTTCAACATCCACGTCTTTTTTTTCTTCCTGTAGAGTTTTTAGGCACTTGCCAAATGACTTCAGGCCTCGGCCAGAACGCAGGTGGGGGTTTGCTCGTTCGTTGTGGATTTGGGTGAGAATAGATGTGGAGGTGTCTCCATGAGACTCTTTACAGCTGCTTGAGTCCCTGGTGTGACATCACACCCCATATAAGGAAGTGATGGAGCTGTTTCCAAAGCTGCGACTGAAATAACTTGAAATCACAAAAGCTGTGTTTTAAAACCAGCTTGTTAGTTTTCAACCTTTGCCACAGAGCAGAGGTGTTTATTTATGTTTCTACCATATTTTGCCCAATATGCAATTTGAAAAAAGTTGGGTGTTGGACTTCAAATACATTTTTAAACCATTTATCTGTAAAACCGATTCTATTAAAATTGTTTTTAGCTCAGAGGCAGCTTATTTTTCCAGTTTTGAAGCGTCTGTCCTACTGTTTCTGATAAAACACACTGTTTCTGATAAAACTGCATTGCTCTCCGCCACATAGGCGGGCAATCATGTACTCACCTGCCTGTGTGTTTCTATGTCTGCTAGCAAAACATGTCATCAGTCACTGAGCAGATTTTGATGAAACTCTCAGGAAGTGGATGTACATGTACACCTACAACTCCCTCACTTTTACACTCAGCCTGATTGAAGATGGTTGCAGCAGCTAACTGATCATAGCAAATGTCTCATTTTTACAGATGCTGAGCTAAGATTTGGTGTGGTAGTAGCTGAGAGTCATTCCCATCACATACCCAGAGTGCTACTTGATTCTAGCTTTTTTTTAAAGGGGACCTCAGATGTATTTTTTAAATTTTTATGGTATTTCTGTGGGATATCCAGACCCTATTCCTTCAATTTAATGCACAAAATAATTATTAGATAATCAATTATACCCTTTTTAATTCTGCCATTTTTAACTTTCGTTTTGAACGACCGGTTTCTTGAAGTCCACGCCCTTCAACGATCTGTTCACGCCCTCTGTAACAGCCAGTATCTGTAATGTGTTGTTGTTTTAAAATTAGCTCTTTTTTTATTACTCATTTGACTTACTGTTAGTGTTAGCTTAAGATAACTTACCGAAACCCGTCTGAGCGCGCCGCAGTTTGCTGCTCCTTTTAGCATTAGACCACCCGAATCCGAAGCTAATGTTAGCTTGTTCCTCTTCCGGTTTTCGCCAGCTCCGCTCGTTGCACGCGATGAGATTTTGGGAGTTATCGCTGTTCCAGTGAAGACAACACAAAGTTCACCAAGTGTCTCCCGTAAATTAATCTGTAAGGAGAAGGTCCTCTTGCTGCGAGCCTGCTGCGAGGCTGCTGCAAGGCTGTACAGTTGAAGCTCCGCTCCATCGCGCCGGAAGAGGGTCCCGTCGAACCCGGTCCTTCCGCCTGTGGTCCGCTCGTTTAATTTTTGCCGGCTGCGCGTTGGCAGCGATCGCAAATACACTAAAAATTGAACTAAAACATAAAAATAACAATTATACTTTATTTATAAAGCCATTTAAAAAAACACAGCTGCAACAAAGTGCTGTACACATGAAATTAAGAACATATAAACAAAAGATGAGATGAAATCATGAAAAACAACAGTCATGTGTTTAATACAGAAGTGGGTTGAGCCTAACCAGGGGTTGCTAGGTGAGGGGCTGGACTCAGGTTTGATCTGATTGGCTGGCGGCTTGTGACGTCAATAAATGCAGGAAGTGTGAATCCTGGTGTATTTATCAAAAATAAATAAATCTACTTAGAGTAAATAAACCACTGGGTGCATTTTTTTGGCACAAGGACTGTTTTTTTATGAAGTAAATACCCAAAGTTTAGTAAAAAAACATTAAAAAGTGAATTTTGCATGTGTGGTCCCCTTTAAATGTTTTTTAATTGTGTTATGTACCCCAGTTTTTGTTTAATGTGTTTAAAAACAACAGTCTAAGCTGACTGCACCCTCCTGTTTTTTTAGTCTTCTAATCAAGCTTAATTAGGCAGCAGGTGTTCACCTGCAGGCCCTGCTTTTATATTTGTCAGGCAGTGCCTTGAGAAGTGTGGAGACTTGCTGGGAGCAAGTGTGGAAGCTGGACACAAGACTTGGCTTGTGATTCAAGTAAAAAGCTGGTGTAGGAGAGAGCTCCAGAAGTCAGCTGAGGGTCGTATGAACATGCTGAAGATACACTTAAGGTAACAAACCGAGTGTTGACTGACAGCTGCTGAGCTGTGTGCTGTACTGACACAGGGAGATCTCCACCCTCTCTACTTGTTAGTGAGTTTGCTCTAGGGGGAGTAGTAGCTGAGCTGTTTGAGCTCTTGAAGTGACTCTGACTGTTTTAAAGTAGAGTTATGTGTAGGTTAAAGACATCTTAAGTGCTGACTGAAGCTTGGGCTTTGACTTAGGAGGTGTGTACCTGTGTTTGTGCCTGTGGGGGCTTAATTGAGTTTATTATAGGTGACACTGAGAGCAGTGTTTGTAAAGTTGTCCAGGAAGAGGACAGCTGGGGGACAACAGTGAGAGAACTTTTTTTTTTATTTTCTCTTTCTATTTTTGTTGTACTTTTGACTGTGTGAGTGTTGGTAGTCCAGTTTTCGTATTTTGTTTGTTTAGGGACTTTTGGTAAGATAGATCGTCGCTTGGGGAGACACGACGGCCCCGTATTGGGGTTGGGTCTGCCTGGGTGGCGTTTTGTTCTTTTTAGCCAAACTCACCAGTCCACCATTTGTTTGAACTTTTCTTAATTTTCTTTTCCTTTGGACGCTGAGCCAGAAGAAGACGCTCCGGGCCTGGTGGGAGAAGCCAGGGAGGACCTCGCCTGCTTGGAAGCGCTTACTTTTAAATAAAAAATAAAAAAAGTTTACTTCTTCTGTGTCCAGTGTCCCATTGAATATGTTTTGGCTGTTTCCAGTCGTAACAAATTGTAATGGTGTCACCACAGAGACAACTCCAGCTTAACACAACCAAGCAAGCGGTCCAGGAGCCGGGTCTGTGGGAGCAGCAGTGTTTTTGCAGTCTTTCAACAGGCCCACTCGATCAACAGGTGTCAGGTTCTGACTGTGGTTCCCATGACTCAGTGTGCAGCCACAGACTGGGTCCACGGAGTGGGCTCTTCAGGATAATATTGTTTCTCCTCTCTGGGAACTCCTCTCAGAGAAAGACCCATTGTGTTCCGTTCACACTTTGCCTGCCTCTCTCTCACTTGAACCAATATTTTGAAAATGATGCCCTACCCTTTATTACTTTCACACACACAAAAAAAGCTGGTCATTTTGCTCGTGCTGTTGGATTTGGGTCTCAGTGATTTCCTGTCTGCTGTCATTCGAACACAGATGTTAAATGTTCACATTTTCATGTCTTGTATCTGTTGTTTTTGCTTGAAATCCCATCAGTGTAACTGTTGGAGAAGATCCGGTGAGCTAATTTGGCTCTGCCGGCTCAGTCTTGGCCCTGGTGATCGTAACAGCTGGGGCAGTCAAAAGGTATAAATCACTCCACCAGTTATAAGAGTATTTGTGCTCCACCCTGGTGCCTAAATCCAGTGCAAAGAGAATAATTATTTATTTATTTATTTATTTATTTTAAGCAGAGCCATTATAAGACGATTATGTGGATTCCTGCTGAGAGGACTGCAGTGTTTTGTTCCAGATGTATTTCTTATTGTTTTGCTCGAACCACAGTCTTGGAAATGCAGCTGCGTCAGTAAAAATGAAAAAAAAAAAAAAAAAAAACATTGTCCAAAGCTGACTTTTTTTTCCTTGCAGTTTCTGTGAGGAAATAAAGCGCTGTTGTCTCTGGATTCTGAGTTTTGATCAGTTTGATAGATGGGTTTGACTGTACAGCTGATGATGTGAGTTTAAATCTCATAGTGATAATGAAAATAAATAATAGTTGTGGTTTCTTTTGTTCTTTGTAAATGCTCACCTCTTCATATTATAAAGGTTAATATTTGTGGACAATGAATATCTCACCTGTTGTAGATAGCTCTTTGAATAAGCTCAGCTTGAAACAAGTGGTATGTCGATGTCCCAGCATTAGTGAATGTTTGTAGTTTTCGAGATGAGTGTTTTTCTGGACTGGAATTGAACAGGGAACGTAGTAAACCTTAAAGGTGCTATGTGTAACTTTCTGTAGAGTGCAGAACTTAGAAAAAATTTCAACAGGCAGAGCATTCTGATCCCTCCCCCTCAGAGCCATATATGGCTCTGCTCCACCTTGCTCTGCTGAAATTCAAATTCAAGCTCTGTTTTTATTGGCTGGTTAATGGCGGGTCACTCTGTGTTTTTATAAATGCTGATAGAGAAGCAAGGGGACTATAGTTTTTTTCAGAGATTACTTTGTCTAACATCAGTCTGTCAGTAGATAGTGACAGAGTGAAGAAATATGTTAAAAATATATTGTTAGAAAAGTTACAGACTGCATTACAAAGTTACATAGTGCAGCTTTAATGTTTTTGATGCCAGATATTCAAGTGGGGAGGAGTTACTCTGTGGTTTTGCTTGTCTGAGGAAGCGCACAGTGACGGATCCTGGAGACATTTAATCAACAACCAGGCACAGTGGTGGAGCCATGGGGTGGCCAATGGTGGCCTTGGTCCCCATAGCTTGATCTTGGGTCACCCCAATCATTTGAGGAAACTACAGTATACTTTTAAGCAATACATAAACTGGAACACAGTTTACTTAAATGATAGGCATGGTTAATTTACAAATAGACACTATACATGGCAGTGGTCATCTTGGATTTTGATATGACAACCAAGTTTTTAATAGTGACTTTTCTTATGCCTGGATGTAGACACACAGATACACACCAAAACGTAAATGGTAAAGTTGCTTACTTTTCAAGTTAACCAGCTCACAGGACAAAGGACAAACACCAAAATGGAAGCCAATCCCTATTATATTTTTCAAGTTATCATGTTCACAACATGCGATGACGAACAGTCAGACAGAGGGTATTTCCAATTCCCTCATTTCGCTCCATGACGAGGTACAAAGTAGTTTGTTTTTGACTGGATTGATGAGCTAATGGCTAGTCTGCCACATTAAAACAAAAATTCATAGTGGTTCAAACAAATTCTGTTTTCTAAACATTTAAGTGTAAAACACAGAGAGTGTTCTATTTTGAAGCATCAACCCTCCTGAAACTAAACATTCTCATAGCTCCCTACTTGGACATTCATGTTCCTGTAAGAGCTCTTCTGCGATTATTATTATTTTTAGTCGTAGCACCGTTTTATATCAAAAATGAATAAGTAACAGTTTGCGGTAGAGGAGATTTAGAAGACACATGACCCAAAACACCGTCATTTTGAAGACAATGGCAGGAAAATATTTTTCTGGTGACCCATTAACAATTTTGTTTAACATTTAACTTACGTAACTTAATTTAACTGTCTGGACTCACCAGGTAAAGTATGTTACTAAATGAAATAAAAACAACGACTGAGGGTGACCTGATGAGGGTATCATCTATATCAGTGGTCCCCAGCCCTTTTGCGCAACAGACCGGTTTGATATCAGACAATATTTTCACGGACTTGGTGGGGGGGTCTGAAGGTCCTACCCCAGAGAATTTTTGGATAAAGTAGATGCCATTTCCTGCATTCTGGTGTATTTTACAAAGGTTTTCTTACAGTAGATTAACATGAAACAAAATATGTAAACTCATTATTGAAATGACTGCAAATCGTTTGTAATGCAAAACCGCTGCTGTATTTCAAATTTACTTTTAATCACTTTATGTGTGATTTATAAGTGTATGTGCAGGATAATTTCTCATTTAATTAGTATATCCCACACCAGTCAGGGTCAGCTGAGCCTCGTCATCCTCCCTGCTGCAGTGATTCACACACATCACTACACAAAAGCGCAGGAACTTATGCATAGTGAAATTGCCCATGACTTTGAACTTTTAGGGGCAGATATTTTTTTTAAGAGCAAAAGAAGAAATGCGAAGGAACAGCTCTGATGTGAATTCAAAAAAGTTCAAGACAAAACGTGCTCTGATGTGATGGGAAGCATTGTTTAAAATTATAGTTTTATTTAGTTCATAGTTTTACAGTCACTCTTTGTCAGGTGGGTTGAAAAATATGCAGAGTAATTCTTCAAATGCGCAGATACGGCCACACGCCTCCTCCTGTCTGCTCCAGACCATGCAGCTAAATTACACCACCCGAACAGGCGATGTAGAACCAATCTGCGCATGCGTCTAACAGAAACTAAAACTTACCACTTGTGTATGTTGACCTGCGTCAAGAGTGAGTCGTTGACAGATGTGGTGGAGAGAATCCGGTGATTTTTCAAAATAAAAGTATTTATTAATTTTTTTCCCCCTGTGCGGCCCGGTACAAATTGACCCACGGCCTGGTACTGGTCCGTGGCCCGGTGGTTGGGGACCACTGATATACAGGTAGTCCCCGACTTACGAGCAAGTTCTGTTCCTGCGCGGTGGCGAGGTGCTCGTAAGACGAAATCTCGTATGTCGGAACACGAAACACGTGTCGCTCGTAAGTCCGGATTTTTGGTCGTGTCGGAAAATTTATGCTAGCGCTACTACGAACACTCGTTTTTCTTTTTTTTCCAACATTATTTTTATTGAGTTTTTTCAAAAAGAAAAGGAAATAAACATACTTCCAGTGATATACAAAGATAAGCATGCTCTTATATCAAAGGAAATGTTAAAAATAGATAAATTATTGTTCAGCATTGAGCTTAACTTCCTTCACAAGTCA
>JBBPBX010007972.1:0-14533 GCA_038048925.1 Garcialebias charrua
CAGAATCACAGCAGCTACAGCATAGTTTAGGCTAGAGCTCCCCCTCTGTCTGAACTATGTAATCTAACAGAAAATAAAGGTTGAAAGAAAAATGAGTTCAAATGAGGTGCAATTAAAAAGTCAAAACTGTCATTTGACACAACACCTCCCACTTGAGCTCCTGGTGAAAACCCAAGGAGGTCACACAACTTTCCCAAGGTCTTGTAGTTGTTGCTCTTCCTCCACAGACAAATAGTCCATTGGTGTCACGGTACACAAACAGTCTGTTGAGAGTTGTCTCTGGGAATGTTTTGTCTTCCTGAGCTGCCAAGAATAAACTTGTGAAGGCATTTTGGCGCTCAGCTACAGTTAGTACAGGAATGTTCACTGTCTCAGGTATCTCTTTTCCTTCATCAGGTAGTTTTTTTTTTTTTTTTCCTCCACTTCTCCATCCAAGTTTTAACAGCTCGGTAGATCCATGCAACCATGTCAACAAGCTTTTGTAGGGTGCTGTATCTTTCTACAGTGACCAGTTTGTTGACCCAGCCAGCTCTCTGATTTCCTCCAGCAATAGATGGATCTTGGACTTGATCTTGCTGGCTTGTTTGTGGAGGCTGCCGAGTTTTGTTTTGTTTAGTCTGGCTTCTTGTGATGGCGGCTGTGAAAGCTTTCCGTTGGAGTTTATTCACATTTTCTCTAGCTTGAGCGGCAACTTCTCCAGGTGACTTTATGGGCCATTCCTCCACTGATGATTTAAGAAAATCTGGACCATTTTGCCAAACAGATCCTTCATTCAGCTCTGCAGCTGTGCTTCCTCTTGTTATGATGTCAGCAATGTTTAACTCACCAGGAACCCACCACCAATCTTTGACTGGTGCAATCTTCTGGATTTCACCAATACGGTTAGCGTAGAATGTTTGATATCCGTAGCTCTCTCTCTGAATAGCTCCAAGTACTGTTTGGCTGTCAACTAAATGAAACCAGCGCTCCACCTGCATTCTTGACTGTCGCTCAAAGTACTTACGGAGTCGAGTTGCAAAAACTGCTCCACAGATTTCAGCTTTTACAGCTTCTCCTTTTTGGTCAAGTGGAGTTAGTTTGGCCTTTGCTTCCACAAAGCGGACCTCTGCTCCATGTGCTGTGTTCCATCTGAGGTACATGACAGCTCCATAAGTCTTGTCACTCCCATCTGAGAAGGTGACTGCAACAGGTTGACCCTTCCAGTCAGTTGGTGTCAGACTTCTGGGGAACTTAATCTGGCTTAGGTTGGCATATGCTTCAAAGAGTTTGATGGCTTCCTCTCTGAGTCCAGCTGAGAGTGGCTTGTCCCAGGTCTCATGAGTCATCCTCCCAATAGCAGTTTCTTGGAAGGCCTTTCTCACAAGGATTGAACCATTCTGTTTTACTGGGACAACAAGGCCAATTGAGTCATAGAGACTGGCTACTTGGCTCAATAACACCCTCCTGCTCAGTGGATTTGGTGTTGCAGGCCTTACCTCATCTTTGATAAGATTCTTACCCATCCGCATTTTCTTTCTCTTCTTAGAGAAATTTATTGAGGTTAGCATGTACAGTTTGTTACCAAGAGCTTTGTTATCTTCATCCCTCATTTGATTTGGGAGGATAATGGTTTTGCTCTGAGGGTTTAGGTTTTTTGGTTGGATGTCTCCCATGCTCGTTTGCCTCCCACTTTGACCAGACCACACCCAGGGTTTTAAGTGGAAGCCTCCTGCTTTTAGTATTTTTTCCACTCCTTGCGTGATCAAACTTAGCGTTTCAAGGCTGTTATGGGAAGTGAGGATGTCGTCCACATAGGTGTCCTCTTCTAGGACTCTGCGTTCTTCTTCCAGGTGAGTAAAGCTTGGTAGATTTGCAGTTTCTCTCATTGCTAGTTGTGCAATGCATCCAGCTGGTCTGTCACCAATGTTTACTCTGGTGATGGCAAACTCCTCAATGTCGTTTACAGGATGATCTCTCCAGAGAAACCTGTGTAGATGCATTTCACGGTCCTCCAGCCAGACTGAATTATACATCTTTTTGATGTCTCCTAAGGCTGCAAACACACCTTGCCTAAATCGTAGTAGGACAGCCCTGATGGGATTAAGCACATCAGGTCCTTTTAGAAGGATATCATTCATACTAAGTCCTTTGAATTTTTGGCTACTGTTCCACACCAACCGAACAGGAGTTGTCACTGAGTGAGGATTTGGGGCAACCAGGTGACTCACATACCACACAGGGCCTTCCCAACTTTCTTTCATCTCCTCAGTGAGCTTGATAGCTGCACCCTGGTCCACCATTTCGTGAATTTGATCAGTATATGCTTTCTTCCATTCAGGTTCTTTCTCTAGTTGCTTTTCTGTTCTTAAGAATGTGGCTTGGACAGCATTTCTATTATTAGGGAGTGTGCCAGGATCCTCTGACCATGGATACTTTGCATCCCAATGCGATGAATTGACATGAGCATCCTCCTTGACATAAGTAAGTCCTTCTCTTATTATTTCCAGCTCCTTCTCCTCTGCAAGGGTCATTTCCTTCCCACCAGGCTGACAGTTGCCACAACGGCACCCTCCACATTTAGGCTCACAGGATGCGCCAATGCTCTCCCATCTCCACCATTCGAGGAAGTCACAGGTTGTGGTAACTGTAGTTGTATATAGCGGGACTTTTTCTGGACTTGGGTGCACTGGAAACTCCTTGTATTTCACAGCAGCAGTCCGCATTGACCGAGCAAAGTGAGTTTTTGACATGTGTGCTGCCATTTCAACATTCTCAAACAAACTAGGATGAGCACCACCTACAGTCTTTCCCAGAGGGCCTTCCCACAAGACAAGGTCTCCAACCACTCTGACCCTTTGAGGGGCAAGTCTTCCCTCACGGTGACTGATCAGTAACTCAACTTCTTTAGGCCTTTTCAGTTCTTCAAGCTCCACTTCTGGGAAGAAGGTTTGAAGTTTTCTTGGTTCAATTTCTTTATGGACTTTGGCAATTTCATCCAGCCCATAACAAATCAGTTCATGTGCTCTCACCTTCCCTGTAGGTGTTTGAATGCGGACTCTGAGGAGGTATCTCTTTGTGTTCACTCTCATGGACATTCCACCCACACCATATAACACTAGAGTCATTTCCTCACTGCGTAGTCCTAGACGGTCAGCAGCCTTATGTGTGATGTAATTTGTGTCAGATGCCAGGTCTATAAGTGTTCCAATCTTCTGACCTGCATTAGCTGTTACCTCCATTAACATCAGAATGACTGGCAGCTCAGACAGTCCATGCTTTTCAAGTAGTTTAGATGGAGCTTTGATTGAGTTACCTGCTCGGGTATTTCCATTTGTGAATGCCTTCCTGCACCTCTCTGCCATTTCTGGAGACAATTCAGACAAGAAATTTTCTTGGTCAGCTGTCAGTTTGGTTTTACTTGGACTGCTTTTCCGTAAGACCTCATCATCCACTTTGGTGTTTTTGGGACAGAGGAAGTAGTGGTGGTCAGCTGAGCCTCCCTTTTTGCACTCTTTATTCCTGCAGAGGTATGCATCTTTACAACTTCCTCCATCAGAATGCCAGCAGAGACATTTCATGCATGACCCTAATTTCTTTAAAGTGGCTTTCTTCTCTGGAACAGTCAGAGCCTTAAACTTTCTACAGAAGAAAAGTTTATTGTAATGTCTCTCTTCCCCACACACACCACATACATTTTCATGCTCACTTTTTGTGGTTTTGGTGGTGGAAAACTTCTTCTCTGGTCTTTTGACTGGGTAATGATCTGGCTTATCAGCGATGTTCAGTTGCTCCAGCCTTTCCAGTATGCATTCCTGCTTTTGTAGGAAGTTTAGAAGCATGTCAAAATGGTTGTCCGTCGTTACGTTGTTACTAGGATCCATCATGAACATGAGCCAGTCCCTCTTCACAAAGTCTGGAAGTTTGCTTTCTATTGTCTTTATCATTAGTGGGTTTTTAAGTGCACCGGTGTCTCCCAGGTCAGTGAGATCAGTCAGTGCCTTTTCCACCACCTGGATCAAGTCAATTACTTTTCTTGGTTGGTTTCCTTTCACAGGTGGTAATTTCTCCAAATCTTCTAAGATCTCTATTGCTATTAGAGATTTATTCCCATACCTGTTTGAGAGTACTCTGAATATGTCATCAGCAGAGTTGTACGTTGACAGTCTTAGCTCTTTTGCGAGTTTTCCATCAATACTGTCCAGAAGTTGTATTTTCTTCACCTCCATCGATCCAGTTGGCTCCCCTTGCTTTTGCAAACTTTCCCACTCCTTCTTCCATCTATAATATTCTCGTTTATCACCAGTGAAAATGGGAAGAGATGTGGGTTTTAATCTTACAATTGGGTTTGCACCAACGGTTGTCAGCAATGGTGCTCCACTCCTCCCACTAGTGGCTTCTGTGACCCGACATGTGACAAATTCTGCCCTTCTCAGTTCAAGTTTATTTTTCATTGATTTTAAGTTTTTTACTCTTGTATCAAAAGTTCTTCTCTCTTCTACAGGGATCCATCGCTCCCAGACTAGCATGGTTTCAATAGCTTGCTTTACCCTTTTTTCCAAAAGGTTCATGTGGACCTCAAAGCCTTCAACATTTATGTTCAAGACAGGCAAGTCGGTTGCTATTTGTCCACTTTCTTCAGCCTCCAGGACAGCTGTTATCACTTCCTGCTGACCATATCTGGACCACAAATTATCTTGAACAGTCTCTCTTATGAGTTTAAATTTTTCTTCAGCCTCTCTTGCTGTTTTATCAATCTCCTCTTGCTGTTCAATATATGGTTCCTCATATTTTGTTGTGTCTGCCAGTGATAATAGTCCTGACATATAATTGTCATTTTTTTCTAATAGTTCATTGAGACATTCAGAAAGTTTCTTAAATTCCTCTATTAGTTCTCCATGAACCATTATATTAGCATCTCTCATGACAATGTTGGCTTGACGAGTGAAAAGGCTCTTGGCAATAGTCCGCTCCTTCTTGAGCTGTTTGACTTCTTCTGCCATTCTGTCCTTGCGTCCACAGCACCTGGATTTGCAAAGCCGTTTATCTTTACTCCTTGCTGTTTGCTCGGTTTTCAACTGTCAAGTCTTTTCTCCAACCAGTGCTGATCCGACTTGAAAGATCCAGGAAGAAGGTAGACGTAGGCTCAACTCACTTCATCAACTTTATTAATTTCTTTCACAGATGGTTCTACAGCAGTAGCAGCAGAATCAGTAGAATGAGTAGAATGAATAGACAATGAATAGGTTGAAAACCTTAGAAAAAAATGCAGATTAACAGTTTAGTTTTAAATGTTTTTCAATTACTTAAACCATATAAATTCATAAATGTTTTAAATTGTGTAAATACATATTCTTACAAACAAGGAAGTAACCATTTTAAAGCATTTAACCATTTACTATATTTATTAATCTTGAACATTTCTTGATAATTCTTCTAAATTTTCTAATAAATGTTACTGTAATACTTTATTTTCATTTCATCTTAATTGTATCTTACCTAATTACATCAAATAAATAATTACAATTATTTTTAGCCAACAAAATATGCCTTTTCCTCAAAACTAATCACTAGGATTTTCATGCAAGTTATTTAAGGATTAGAGAAATAAAAAATAATATTTGACTTGCATGATTCATTTCTAAGCTTACAAAATACTAATTGCTTTCATCAAATTCACAATATAGAAAGACTAAATGTGTAATCTAAACTAAATGCATGATGTAAATTAATGAGTCTCAAAACAGCATTTGGTCAACTCAACTCAAACTCAGAGAGACTTCCACAATGGAACTAAATCACAGAGGGCCTAAAATCACCTCTACTGTGTTGTTTACCATAAGTTTGCTTCTAGACTAAAAAACTGTTTGACAGGTTTATTGAAGCTGCTACTCACCGGTGCGTGTCTACCTTCCTTCATGCACTGATTGATTGTGACAAAGAACCACACACCTGCATTAAGACACTAATCAGAATCACAGCAGCTACAGCATAGTTTAGGCTAGAGCTCCCCCTCTGTCTGAACTATGTAATCTAACAGAAAATAAAGGTTGAAAGAAAAATGAGTTCAAATGAGGTGCAATTAAAAAGTCAAAACTGTCATTTGACACAACACATAGGGACTCTCCCACTCTCATCTCCCCCCGACTCTCCCTGATCAACCAATCAGGGAGAGTTTAATGACGTTTGAACGGCGAAAACTTCAACAATGATTTGTAGGCTGAAGCGGGTTCATGTGCACGGAAAACACTTTCCAGCACGCTCAACACGCACGTGACGTGACGCCCGATGCCAAGACGCGCCTGGAGGCGCGTCCCCCATTGACTTTGCATGTAAACTGGACGCTCCTGCAGTTGAAAACGCGTTTGGTCAGGATGTGGCATTAGAGATAAGCAGATCCAAGATGTGGTTGTTAATTAAGTGAAATACCTCATTAAATAACCTGATTTGGATGGGATCTAGCAGATATGTAGATGGCTTGGATGAAACTATTATTTATGACAATTGGAGCTGTATCCAGGTCCAACGGCTGCATCCCTCGAAGACATTTTGAAGGCTGCTGATGTCACAGCGATGCGCCGAGGCCTGTCTCAATTCTAAGACTCCTTCAATGCCGCCCATGAATGCGGCCTGCTTTTCCCCCAATTTGAAGGCCAGGTCCCATGTATCCTTCACAGCCCACCCTATCCCAAGATGCATTGCGGGCATATGGAAAATTCTGGACGTGATGGCGGACGTAATAGCGGACAAAGTAGCGATGACACTTTTAAATGTAAGTACGCTCAAATCTGGGATAAAAAAAATTAAAAGCCTAAAGTGGTTATGGTTTAAAGCAGATGGTAGGCTTTTGACATTTGCGTAGACATTTTTTTGTATTATTTTTTGTCGGAGATCAGCTGATTTAACTTTAGATAGCCATGACTGAGACAATACTGAAATACTCTTTTTCCAACTTGTCTTTGTCTTGAACACAAAGGCGAGCTACTATGTGTATGAAACTGAAAGAAGACTGATTTAGTCTGCAGGTCAATAGAACCGGCGTGTAGCAATATTTCTTACTGAGAACATTTTAAAGAGAAATCTTTACCTGGTTTTCTGGCTGAGTGAGTGTCTCTCTCAGTTTCCCTCCTGGCAGTCTGGCAGCTGGCCATGATGTGGAGAGGATGAACAGAAAATAGAAAGACCAGACAGACGGAGTACAGCAGGTCTGACAGAGCACCAATTCTTAGTCTGGTAAACAACGAGCTGTAAACTGGGAGCATCATTTGTCAGATACCCGGTACTAGTGTTGCTGTTAACACCATGATGAAACTATCAAAATCATGCCAAGCCTTGTATTATATCACATATCTCTGTCTGTCTGTCTGTCTGTCTGTCTGTCTGTCTGTCTGTCTGTCTGTGTGTCTGTCTGTGTGTCTGTCTGTCTGTCTGTCTGTCTGTCTGTCTGTCTGTCTGTCTGTCTGTCTGTCTGTCCGTCTGTCTGTCTGTCTGTCTGTCTGTCTCTCTGTCTGTCTATCTAAACTTATTTAAATAACCTTTGTAGAAACAGAGACAGTAAGACAAATAATTATTTTGAGTGAGAAGAATATAGGGAGTATTATCATGGTCTGTGGTTGGATCGAACCCAGGGTGCAGACAGACATGGGGAACTCAGGGTAAAATAAAGGATATCTTATTTAGTACACCAAAACTCAAAACAAAAAGCTGATGTGGCAGCAAAACTTACATATAACACAGGATCAGGGAAACACAGAAGAAACAGAGCATGACAGCTGTGTTTTGTGTGGAAAGCACAATACACAGACAACAAGGAAACACAAAGACGCAGAACTTAATGGGACACCAAGGAGACATAATGACGGACACCTGGGGTAATTGAGATTTGGAGCAGGTGAAATAGGAGCTGACAACATCAAGGATAAAACACAGGGAACGGAAACACGCACATAACCATAAGAATCTAAAGAAATGACACAAGACAGAACACAGATTCTTATAGTTGATCCCCTCCAGGGATGCCCCCTGACATCCCAAAAGAACTACAGTACTGTATACGTAACTCGGGTGGGAGAAGTGGGGGAAAGGACAGGAAGGAGGGCACAAACAAAGACACAAGGATGAAAAAACAAAAACTAACCAGATAAAGCCTGTGAACTAAATACAGGGAAGAACACAAAACAAACACAAAGAGTTCAGGTGTACAGCCAGTTGACCTTACAACAATGGCCCAAAAACCACCAAAGTTCATTCTCAATAATTCAGGTATAAAATCCAACAATGTTCAGTCAGGTCATCTGGATGGTTTCTTTTTTGTGCCGAGACATTTCAGCCTTCATCCGAAGGACTTCCTCAGTCTGTGAAGCCGCCAAACAAAACTGATTCCCACAAACAGCATACTCCTGAGAGGGCGGGCCCTGGAGGCCATCTTCGTGTGCTCAATAACTGAGTATGAGGCTAACGGCTCAGAATAGTGCCGGGTACCCACCAAACGCGTTTCGGGCGGCGGAAGCGGCCGGTTTACATTGAAAGTCTATGTTGAGGCGCGTCGAGTCACGGCGAATCGTGAAGCGGCGCGTTTTGAGCGTTTCAAGCGGCGCGGCAGCGCGCTGCAGTTCTTTTCCGCGCACGCGACGCGTCCGAAGCAGCCGAGCCAAAGTTCAAATATTTGAACTTTTGCCGCTCGCCGCGTCGCAGCAACCAATCGGGTGAGCTCTGCTATGTGATGACGCAACGACGACGGGACTTTATTTGGACTTCTTAAACTTAGCCCAACGAGCCTCCATGAAGAAACTTGGCATTTTTACAGTTGCCGCTGTCTGCTCGAGCGTACGATCACCCCAAACATTAAAAAAAAAACGTTTTAATCTCAACAAAGACTTTAGGAGCTGCAGTTCAGCTCGTAGAAAACCCACTCAAGTAGTAACGAGGCTCACGAACAGCTGATTTTGTCTGCCCGGTGTACAAGAAACAACCGGAAAAGGAACCAGACGTTCCTCCCCTGAGAGGTGTCAGTGTGAACAGATTCTGGTGACAAGCGGCCAAAAGGGTGCGGCAAGAGCGTTTTGACGCGTTCGGTGGGTAGATGCTCAATAATCCAGGTACCAAATCCAATAATTCTCTGCCGGGTCATCTGGACAGCTTCTTTTTTATAGAAACTGGATGGAGGATGGAGGGTGAAACATTTCTATAAAAAATAAACTGTCCAGATGACCTGACCGAGAATTATTGGATTGGATATCTGGATTATTGAGCATGAACTTTCTTGCCTTGAACCACTTTGGCTGTGGCTACCTGCCTGGGAGGAATAGACTAGGGACAGGACGGTCCCCAGAAACTATCTTGGCTCCAGCAAACTGGTTGGTCCACTTAAGGTGTTTACTGCTTGGTGGGGAAACAGTTTGCTGGAACTCCTCTGACTGATGAAGTCCTCTGGATGGAGGATGAAACGTTTCTATAAAAAATAAACTGTCCAGATGACCCGACTGAGAATTATTGGGTTGAGAATTTTATGTCTATTTGACGTGATTTCCATTTTTTTAGGCTACATACAAATAAAAGGTGAACATTAATTTATTTGTATAGTTTTAGTGTTTTTTAGGCTTTTATATTGTTTATATCGATATCGAATTATATCGCTATCGACCGAAATTTATATTGTGATAAAAATGTTGGCCATATTGTCCAGCCCTAATCGTAACTAGCAATACACTAAGCCCTAATATAGTGGAAAAACATCATTATAAACAGCAGCACTAACATGAGTTTGTATGAGCAGATGGTCACAGATGAACACAGCAACAAGAAAACAGATCAGCATCAGCATGATGTGATATTTTACAGTGTTTATTCTTATTTATTTATTCATGAGTCTAACAGCCTCAGGGTAGA
Organism: Garcialebias charrua; assembly: GCA_038048925.1. Lineage (NCBI taxonomy): Eukaryota > Metazoa > Chordata > Actinopteri > Cyprinodontiformes > Rivulidae > Garcialebias > Garcialebias charrua. The sequence goes on from JBBPBX010007972.1 coordinate 9,865, forward strand.
AGCTGTTCCTCAGTCTAGTGGTTCTACATTTGATGCTCCTCAACCTCCGTCCTGAGGGGAGTGGGGCAAAGAGTGAGTGTGCTGGGTGAGTGAGGTCTTTCATGATGCAGGTGGCTCTTTTCCTGCATCTGGAGGTGTAATTGTCTGTGATGGTGGGGAGACTGACTCCAACAGACCTCTGTGCAGCCTTCACCACTCTCTGTAGAGCTTTCCTTTTTTTGGCAAGATGGCCGCGCTCAGACCAGCCGCAGCTTCATGGGCTCCCAGAACATCCCCAGTTTTTAGTAGTTTTAATAGTGTTTTTGTACCTGACTCTGCGCGTTTTTTGCGGGTGAATTATAGCCGAACTGAGCTGTTGAGAATTGGAGCGGATTTACCACAAGGCACAGCTGAAATCAGCAACGAACTCAAATCAGAGCTCGGAAGATTGGATCTGCTTAGATCATCTTTCTGGAAGCAGATGCGCGGAGGAAAGAAAAGGAAGCGGTGCTCTCGAGGGAAAAAGCGTGGCTGTCGAGCAGGAATAATGACGAGACTACGGGCAGACGCTAAAACCGGGAGACCCCCGATGCCGGCTCTCTTTCTGTCCAACGTGCGTTCGCTCGACAACAAGATGGATCTGCTTCGTCTGAGAGTAACAACGTCGGAGGAGATGAGGAGATGTTCGGTGCTTTGTCTCACGGAAACATGGATTAATGAGGACACTCCTGACTCTGTTTATGAGTTGGATAATAAACTATTTTTCAGAACGGACCGGTGCATCGAGACTACGGGGAAAACGCGAGGCGGAGGCGTCTGCATTTACGTTAACAAAGACTGGTGCACGAACTGTGCCGTTATCAGCAGGATCTGCTCAGCTGCTGTGGAGCTTTTAACAATAAGATGTAGGCCACATTATCTTCCCCGCGACTATTCAGCGATAATAATAAGCAATGTTTACATAGCACCCGATGCTAATGCCAACGACGCCCAGGGAGAAATTCATGACTTACTCACCTCGCTGCAGTGTAAATATCCTGAGGGGTTTTTCATTGTTTCCGGGGACTTCAATCACGTGGATTTACGTGTCATCCTTCCAACCTTCAATCAGCACGTTTTCACAGCAACACGAGGAAATAAGACATTAGACCAGGTCTACACGAATGTGAAGGGGGCGTACACGGCGAAGCCACGCCCACCGCTCGGGGCTTCCGACCATCGCTCCCTGTTATTGGTCCCTAGACAGCTCCCCCCACTCAGACGTCACAAGCCGGAACAAAGAGTGATCACATCGTGGCGCCAAGATAGTTCCCCCATGCTAAGAGACTGCTTTGAAAACACAAACTGGTCTGTCTTCAAAGAGGCAGCTACGAATGGAAGTTCAGTTGACCTGGAACTTTATGCTTCCTCAGTCCTGGGTTACATCAGTACATGTGCTGAAAATGTATCCATAAGAAAGTGTGTTAAATTTTACCCCAATCAAAAACCCTGGCTAAATAAGGATGTCCGCACCCTGCTGGCAGCCAGGGACACTGCATTCAAGTCTAAAGACACTGAGGAGTTGAGAAAGTGCAGGAGAGAACTGGATGATGGCATAAAGAAGGCCAAAGCCGCGTATGCACAGAGGATCGAGGGACAGTTCACCTCACATGATCCACGGAGCATGTGGCAGGGCATCAAATGCTTAACAGACTACAAGGGCAAAAGCAAACAATGCCCCAGGGACCCATCCCTGCCTGATGCCCTCAATAAGTTTTATGCACGTTTTGATGATCCAAACAGACCAACTAGCACCAGACTCACCTCATCACCAGACGAGGAGCACCTCAAAGTGACCGCAGCAGAAGTGAGAGGTAGTCTCAGAAGGATCAACCCTCATAAAGCTACGGGTCCAGACAACATCCCAGGGAAAGTTCTGAAGGAATGTGCGGACCAGCTCTGTGAGGTGCTGGCTGACATCTTCACCACCTCACTTGCACTGGAGTCAGTTCCCACCTGCCTGAAGACTGCCACCATCATCCCAGTCCCAAAAAGCTCCACAGTGACTGGTCTGAATGACTATAGACCGGTGGCCCTCACCCCGATAGTCGCTAAATGTTTTGAGAAACTGGTCATGTCCCACATCAAGACAGCCGTCAACATCAACGAGGACCCTCATCAATATGCATACCGTGAGAACCGATCAACAGAGGACGCCATCTCCTCTGTGGTCCACACTGCTCTCACCCACCTGGATCAGAAGGACTCATACGTGCGTCTGCTCTTTGTGGACTTCACATCTGCCTTCAACACCATGATCCCCCAAACTCTGATAGACAAACTATCCACACTTGGACTAAGCCCCTCTATTTGTAACTGGGTCTTAGACTTCTTAACAGACAGACCACAGTCCGTGAAGATCCACAACTTCTCCTCCTCCACCATCACCCTCAGCACTGGCTCTCCTCAAGGATGTGTGCTGAGCCCTCTTCTGTTCACTCTGCTCACATATGATTGTACAGCCACACATCCAGGCTGTCATATTGTTAAGTTTGCAGATGATACAGCTGTGGTGGGATGCATCACAGATAATGATGAATCCAGCTACAGACAGGAGGTGGAACATCTGGAGAGCTGGTGCAAAGAGAACAACCTTCACATGAATGTGAAGAAGACGAAGGAGATGATTGTGGACTTCAGAAGGAACAAACACACCCACACCCCACTGTATATAGGTGGATCTGCGGTGGAGGTGGTCTCCAGCTACAAGTACCTGGGTGTACACTTGAATGATAACCTCAGCTGGAGCAATAACACCACCAGCCTGATCAAGAAAGGTCATCAGAGACTCTACTTCCTCAGACGGCTGAGACGAGCCGGTCTGAGAAGCTCAGTCCTCACCTCGTTCTACAGGTGTGCAGTGGAGAGCGTCCTGTGCTCCAGCATCAACGTGTGGCATGGAGGCTGCACAGTTGCAGAGAGGAAAGCTCTACAAAGAGTGGTGAAGGCTGCACAGAAGTCTGTGGGAGTCAGTCTCCCCACCATCACAGACATTTACACCTCCAGATGCAGAAAAAGAGCCACCTGCATCATGAAAGACCTCACTCACCCAGCACACTCACTCTTTGCACCACTCCCCTCGGGACGGAGGTTGAGGAGCATCAAATGTAGAACCACTAGACTGAGGAACAGCTTCTACCCTGAGGCTGTCAGACTCATGAATAAATAAATAATAAGAATAAACACTGCAAAATGTCACATCATGCTGATACTGATCTGTTTCTTGTTGCTGCGTTCATCTGTGACCATCTGCTCATGTTCGTGCTGCTGTTTATAATGATGTTTTTCTACTACATTAGGGCTTAGTGTATTACTAGCTGATGTCTCTCTTAGTTAATCCTAGATGTTATTATTGTTTTTCTCTTGCATTTGTTGTTGGATGTAACTGGGACCCTGTGTACATAATCTCGTTTTCAACACATGTACTACATGCGGTGCAAATGACAATAAATTCTCTCTGACTCTCTGTACTGACTTTCCTCTCTGCAACTGTGCAGCCTCCATGCCACACGTTGATGCTGGAGCACAGGACGCTCTCCACTGCACACCTGTAGAACGAGGTGAGAACTGGGCTGCTCAGACCAGCACGTCTCAGCCGTCTGAGGAAGTAGAGTCTTTGATGACCTTTCTTGATCAGGCTGGTGGTGTTGTTGGTCATCCAAATGGGTCACTTTTATTTATTACTACAATACAATACAAACATATTTTTGGCACATTTTCAAAATAAACATTTTGTAAGTCTTTATTTTGTAAAAAAAAAAAAAAAAAAATTTGTACCGAAAAAACCCGAAAATAAACCGAACCGAGCTCTCCTTGTAGTTGAACCGAACCGAAATGTGATTTTAGCGTACCGTTACACCCCTAGTAATTAATGACCAACAGCTATCAGCTGTAGAAAATGAAGGATTTCACAGCTTGATACTTGCAGCCAATATCTAGTTTACCCTCCAGGAGGTATTTATTAGTACAACAGTAAACAATCATAAAAAAGCATATTAATTAAAAATTACATAAACTGTATTAAAAAAATACCGAAACATAAACAGCTACATTATAATTTGATGTAAAATACTAAAAACAGGAACATGTCTGTGTTGGTTTATGCCATGAACTTAGCAGATGTAAAGCTATTTAATATTTAATTTTATTTATTTATTCATTCATTCAAAAGAGACAAAATAAAACAAATTAATCAAAAAGACAAAATTGAATGAAAAGAGTGCAGAAAGAAGAACAAAAAAATCTTATATCACTCCCTTATTTAAAAGAATATATCAAATAACTTAAAAAAGCAATCACTTAAATTAATCACTTTAATATCCAGTTTAAAGCTAGGGATAAAATAAAACATGTTTTTTGTTGGCAGAATTTAATTGTAACTTTGAAACTTATCCAACATCAATAAAACTTACCTCAAGTTGCCTTTTTGGACATGCATGCATATGTGTGTACACATTGTACCTGAGAGGAGATTATTACAGCCTCATATGAAATCAATCATGATGATGATATCGGAACTGTATCGGTATCGGCTGATATCCAGATTTAATTATCGGGATCGGATCGGAAGTAAGAAAATGTGGATGGATGGATGGACAGATACCTTAAATGAAATGTGGATCGTGCATCCCTAATATATTTATGTATGTAC
>JBBPBX010007972.1:14563-29810 GCA_038048925.1 Garcialebias charrua
TATATATATATATATATATATATATATATATATATATATATATATATATATATATATATATATATATATTAGGGTTGTACATCTCTGTGTGACAGACGATTCGATTCACATCTAGATACAAAGGTTACGATTCGATTCAAAAACGATTTATTTTAAAAACGGAACGATTCGATTCGATGCAGTGTAAAAGCGATTCGGTTCGATTCGATTAAACTTCAAATAATTCTACGTTTTAACATTTGTTGATGTACCGGTAGACAAATATTTCATTATGAAAGAAAAAGGACCATTTCTATCAATGTGACATTCTTAGAGCATTTTTAAATTTGTAAAAGTCCACATATATCATATCTAAAAGGGTGCTGTAAAGCACTGGTAAAAATAAAGTAAAAAGCCAAACAAAATAATCACATGTTAAATGTGTTTATTTTTAAACATGGACCTAAAAAGACCAGCTAAAAGAAAATTTTCTACAGAAAATACAGAAAAAATATAAAAGGCACAAATGGTTACAGCAGCATGTAATAAAATAAAAATCACTACGAAAAAAACAAAACAGGAATAAGCTAAGCACAAAGCTCCTGTGTGTGCAATAACCCGCTGGAAATTCTACCATGTTGTTTACTATTTTTCTCTTCAGAAACTTTGTAAATATTATAATTACTGTTTCACTTTTTGGTAGTTTATTTTGTACCCTTATTGCATGCTTTAGTGTTTCCTGTTTGCTTGTATTTTAGCAAGTCAAAATCGTTTTTTCTCATCCTGAGCATTTCATTGTACTAAGTTAACCCTGTGTTAACCTGCATATGACAAATAAACACTTGAACTTGAACTTAATAATACAAAACATAATGCAAGAACAGTACACCTAACAACAGCAGCACGAACATGAGTTTGTGTGAGCAGGTGGGCACGGATTAATATAAAAACATGCTCTCTGTACCTCACGCTCTCTGTACCTCTTGACTTCTTCACTGGCCTGGTCCCTCACAGATCTAGTTGCCATCCTCACTTCAAAGTCTCCCAACAGCTCGTCCAGCGCTGACATTTTCTTCTTTTTACAAGGTGGTTCATCATCTGAAATAGAAAACATGCACCATATATTACTGGCTATGTTTGCCATGAAGTTTTTTTTTTTTACTGACTTTACCATTTTATGTAAAAATCTTCATCTGATGTTCAGAATTTATTTATGTAGGGACTCGTGTACATGTGTAAAAGATATATCATTATCATCATGATTATTATTTAACTCTTTCTGTGCATGCAGATTCTCTCATTATTGTGAATGTGTTTTATGCTGATACAATGACTGCAGCACAAGTTTAAGACAAAGTCAGCTCATTCTTGATCACAAGTTATAAAACACAAACCTGTATGCTCATCTTGGGTCTGGGGTGTATCAATGCAGACGTCCAAATCTCCATTTGCAGGTTCAGTCTGCACTGGACCTCTCTGAACTGAATCCCTCGTTACCTAGAAATAAAACATGACATTACATTTAGGGATGCACCGATCCACATTTTTCACTTCCGATCCGATTCCGATACTTAAAAACTGGGTATCGACCGATACCGATAATTTTCCGATCTGACACCGTTCAAGTATACGATTGCGTATAATAAAGATTTTGAACTGAGAACATTTATTTCAACATGGTGTGAGACATTCAATGAAGACTCTCTGAGCCTAACCACAGGAACCTCACAAATTTTAACAGCTAACAGGAGGCATGTCTTCACCCCACACATCCTTCTTACTCATGGTTCAGTTGGAAAAACTAAAATACTGCTAAGCATTATGGGAAAGACAACAAAATCCACTGCCTTACTGGTTAAGGGGAGTGGCTATGTTGTCTTTCCCATCATGCAGTTGTGTGTGTGTATATATATATATATATATATATAATGTGGTAATCAGTTTGGACCACTTTACCTGCAGTGTGAACACAGGTTTAACATTCAGATTAACATCTACTTCTTGATTTATTTTGTATCTTTTCTTTTGTCAGTCTTGTTTCCTACTCCTCAGTCACACCTGCTTTTTATTAGTTATTATCACACCTCCAGCTTTTTGATGTTATTGCAGACAATGATATTAATAGGTTGGTAGAGATTCTGGATCATGCAGGACTTGACAGTCCTGAATGGCTAAATGGAAGTAACGTGATTTATTAGGTTGTTTCTGATTTTATCTCTCATCTAAAAGCATTCTTCAGTTCCACAGAGGAGACATCTAATTGCCTTCCTTTTACCCACTTAGTGTGATTTTAATAATTGGATAAAGAAGGTTTACTGCAGGTCTGAACAGACACTAAACTGCAACTTTGACATTGAAGCTGGAACAGTGCATCCCCTGAAGAAACAAATAGTGCATCGGCTGGAGGCTAGCTTGAGTAAAAAGGAAGACGGTGTAAGAGTTTCAGTCTTGTTTATGTGGAGATTTTAGGTGTATTTTTTATTGATTTCATCTACCAAAAATCCAAGCACGCTTTTTCTGATGGCACACATGTGCATTTTGAAAAGTTGTCTTTTTAACGCTGCTGGAGAAGTAGATAGTAAATAAAAAATAAATATGACAGAAACATCAGAATAATGGCCACCAACAGTCACAGGGAAGCTTTAAACCAGCCACTAGGGCGCACAAGCCAGTGCATCTCTGGTTCTGGTCCCAAGCCCAGGTAAATGATGAGGATTGTGTCAGGAAGGGCATCCGATGTAAAACACTTCAGCCAAAACTATAAAATGAGTTCATCAAAGCGACGAAGGAGGATGATTTGCTGTGGCGAGCCCTGAGGAGGGAAAAGCTGAAAGAAGAAGTCACAGGGAAGTTTGATTGATTATTGATTGGCACAGTTAACAATGTAAAGAAGATTACAGAGGTAATAAATGTTCTTCTCATTTCTTCTCTAGAAAACAGACACGTATGTGACTGTCCAAGCCCCTCCGGGCAGTCTGTCATCATCCCGTTTACCTCCCCACCCCTCCTGTTTCCTGTCTGCACCTCAGCAGATGGAGAGCAGAGCCCCTCCTTCTGTTTCTCCCTCTCTGTGGGGAGCAGTCTTTTGTTACTCCCAGCTACATCCCCTCCCATCACCTCAAGGCCTCACTTCAGATTATTTCTATTGTTTGGGTTGAAAGTGGGCTCAAACAGCCTGCAGCAGCTGACAGAAGGATGAGACCCAGAAATCCTCACCTCCTCACTCCATGCTGACCAAATCAACATGCATCATATGAATACAAGACAGGGACAAAATGGGGGTGTTAAAAATAAAACGCACTGGGAGTGAGGGTGGGGGATGACATTAAAAAAGGCAGTTGATGAGTCCATACATTAATTTAACGTCCAGAAGGCTGAGATGCTCAACATATTTTTATAGATATACTTTTTATACTTTATACTTCGGGATAGTATTACACTCTATTTCATTTTATGATTATGTTTATTAAATGTTGGTGTTTTTGGTGTTGGTGAAACTTTTTATACTTTTATACTACTATGAAAAACTACTATGCAAAAAACTCAGGACAGTATTACACTCTATTTCATTTTATGATTATGGTTATTAAATGTTGGTGTTTTTGGTGTTGGTGAAACTTTTTATACTTTTATACTACTATGAAAAACTACTATGCAAAAAAACTCAGGACAGTACTAAACTTTTATTATTTCATTTTATGCTTGTTTATTAATTGTTTAGTGTTTAGTGTTTAAATGGTTACTGTTGCACCGAGGGACTGAGAGAGAAATGCAATTTCAAACCTGTGTATGTCCTGTACTGTACATATTGCAGTTTTGATAATAAAGTTGACTTTGACTTTGATATGTTTTAAGGTATCTGTCCATCCATCCATTATCTTTATCCACTTCTTCCTTTTCGGGTCGCTGGTGCCCATGTCCAGCTATCACTGTGCAAGATGTGGGGGACACCCTGGACAGGTCGCAAGTCCATTACAGGGACACTAATGCCCCTTTTCCACTACTCCCACTGAGCCCCAATTCTGCTCAGCTCACCATGGTGACAGCGTTATTCCACTAGTACTTTTTAGCTGACTTGAGGCTGATTCTGCCTTTTTTTGGGTCCCTGCTTCTCTGGTGGGACCATTCGAGCTGAGTCAGCACCTAAATCTGACGTCAGAACACTGTCGGTCACTGACTGGTCAAGGGGAGTCACTGGATCTCTCTCAGAAACTTTTCACCGATCCGCCATTTGCTATTTCTTGGAACTCAAAGCAGTGGCTAGATCTATTTTTAAGATTTTAAAAACAATAATGACAACACTGTGTTTAATACTGAAGTCCAGGTGTTTATTGTGCTTGGTGACTAACGACAAAATTCGAGCAAGCTAGTCACTGCGGAGGATCATAAAGCCTGGGATATAGTTGACGCGTCGCATAGGGCGCGCGGCCAAAGTGACGCAATCGCGAAGTCCCCGCCCCCGCGCTTTGGCCAGCGCGTTGGTTTCGCGCGTGGTCATGCACCTCCCAGATTTTGAAGCTCCGCAAGCCTAGCGCGCGCGCCGAATTGATTGACAGGTCGGGTAGGGACCTCACCGACAGCCTTCACGCCAGAGCCTGCAGCTGTCTGCGCCGCTGTGGTCGTGGAAACGGCGTCGCGACGCATGGAGGAATGTTTTTTATGTGATTCAAATGTATTAAATTCCCCGAGCGAGCGGAAAGCTATTTGTTTTTGTTGTGTGACGTCAAACAGTTCTTCTTCTACGGTAGATTTCTTCTTCTACACCCTTTCTTGCAACATATGCACAGGTTTTAGAGGGTACTGCCACCTGCTGGTCAGTAAAAGAACAGCACTTTGCCATGCGCTGCCGTGCCACACTATAAACGCATGCACAGTGCGCGCGCAGCACGCGCGCTCCAGCTTGCGGACCAAAGCGCGACTATATCCGAGGCTTAAGAGCTGCCGACCCGTTGAAGCACGCAGGGCTGGGGCCTGTACCTCAGCCTCGCATGCTCACAATGGCTGGATTATGAGCCCTGGCTGGAGGGAGGAAACGTAATAAAAAACAAAAAAACATTTTATGTATAAAATGTTTTATTTTATTTTATTTTTTATCAGTGAAGAATAAAAATAAATAAAGGTTTCTGGCTTTATCGTGAAATCCTGTTTTCATTTTGACTTTATTACATAATCTGTTAATTAAAGTCTACTCAGCTGAAAAATCATAAAAAGACAAAATTATTGGATCTCAGGAATATTTCCCTCAAATATGTTTAAAGAAGACCCTTTGGTTCAACTTTATTCTAACCCACAGATGTACAAATTACAAAACAAGAATTAAAATTTAAATCAGTCAGAGTCAGAGAGTCTTTTTGTCATTTGCACCACATGTGATATATGTGATGAAACGAGATTATGTACACAGGGTCCCAGTTACATCCAACAATAAAATGTAAAAGAAAAACAGTAATAACATCTAAGATATACCTAAGAAAAACATCAACTAGAAATACACTAAGCCCTAATGTAATAGAAAATCATCATTACAAACAGCAGCACGAACACGAGTCTGTATGAGCAGATGGTCACAGGTTTATTTGTTTGTTTGTTTATTTATTCATTTCAAATTTTAAAAATACAAAGAAAAACAAAAATAATAATTACAAAACGATATAGAAAAACAAATAACAAATTTAAAATGAAAGGAAGCAGAAGAAAAAAAAGAATCTTATAATATCTGCCCTTTTTTGAAAAAACAAAATTCCATTCAAACAATCAATTCAAACAAAATCCATTCATAAACCATACTTATAACTCATAATAATATAACTAATTTAGAGAAATTTTAAGTATATAATATAAGAGCTGGTTGCTGGCATTAAGAAGGCCAAGGCCACATATGCACAGAGGATCGAGGGACAGTTCACCTCACAAGACCCACAGAGCATGTGGAAGGGCATCAAATGCATAACAGATTATAAAGGCAGGAGCAAACAATGCCCCAAGGACCCATCTCTGCCTGATGCCCTCAATAAGTTTTATGCACGTTTTGAAGACCCAAACAGACCAGCTAGCACCAGACTCACCTCATCACCAGATGAAGAGCATCTCAGAGTGACCGCAGCAGAAGTGAGAGGCAGTCTCAGAAAGATTAATCCTCATAAAGCAACCGGACCAGACAACATCCCAGGGAAAGTTCTGAAGGAATGTGCGGACCAGCTCTGTGAGGTGCTGGCTGACATCTTCACCACCTCACTTGCACTGGAGTCAGTTCCCACCTGCCTGAAGACCGCCACCATCATCCCAGTTCCAAAGAGCTCCACAGTGACTGGTCTGAATGACTATAGACCGGTGGCCCTCACCCCGATAGTCGCTAAATGTTTTGAGAAACTGGTCATGTCCCACATCAAGACAACCGTCAACATCAACGAGGACCCTCATCAGTATGCATACCGCGAGAACCGATCAACAGAGGACGCCATCTCCTCTGTGGTCCACACTGCTCTCACCCACCTGGATCAGAAGGACTCATACGTGCGTCTGCTCTTTGTGGACTTCACATCTGCCTTCAACACCATGATCCCCCAAACTCTGATAGACAAACTATCTACACTTGGACTAAGCCCCTCCATTTGTAACTGGGTCTTAGACTTCTTAACAAACAGACCACAGTCCGTGAAGATCCACAACTTCTCCTCCTCCACCATTACCCTCAGCACTGGCTCTCCTCAAGGATGTGTGCTGAGCCCTCTTCTGTTCACTCTGCTCACATATGATTGTACAGCCACACATCCAGGCTGTCATATTGTTAAGTTTGCAGATGATACAGCGGTGGTGGGATGCATCACAAACAATGATGAGTCCAGCTACAGACAGGAGGTGGAACACCTGGAGAGCTGGTGCAAAGAGAATAACCTTCACATGAATGTGAAGAAGACAAAGGAGATGATTGTGGACTTCAGAAGGAACAAACACACCCACACCCCACTGAACATAAGTGGATCTGCAGTGGAAGTGGTCTCCAGCTACAAGTACTTGGGTGTACACATGAATGATAACCTCAGCTGGAGCAACAACACCACCAGCCTGATCAAGAAAGGTCATCAGAGACTCTACTTCCTCAGACGGCTGAGACGAGCTGGTCTGAGCAGCCCAGTTCTCACCTCCTTCTACAGGTGTGCAGTGGAGAGCATCCTGTGCTCCAGCATCAATGTGTGGCATGGAGGCTGCACAGTTGCAGAGAGGAAAGCTCTACAGAGAGTGGTGAAGGCTGCACAGAAGTCTGTTGGAGTCAGTCTCCCCACCATCACAGACATTTACACCTCCAGATGCAGGAAAAGAGCCACCTGCATCATGAAAGACCTCACTCACCCAGCACACTCACTCTTTGCCCCACTCCCCTCAGGACGGAGGTTGAGGAGCATCAAATGTAGAACCACTAGACTGAGGAACAGCTTCTACCCTGAGGCTGTTAGACTCATGAATAAATAAATAATAAGAATAAACACTGCAAAATATCACATCATGCTGATGCTGATCTGTTTTCTTGTTGCTGTGTTCATCTGTGACCATCTGCTCATACAGACTCATGTTCGTGCTGCTGTTTATAATGATGTTTTCCTACTACATTAGGACTTAGTGTAGTAGATGATGTTTTTTTTTTCCCTTAGTTAATCCTAGATGGTATTACTGTTTTTCTTTTGCATTTGTTGTTGGATGTAACTGGGCCCCCGTGTACATACAGGTAATCTTGTTTTCATCACATGTACCACATGCGGTGCAAATGACAATAAAGCGCCCCGGCCACTACACACCTTGGGGTGTCTATGAGTGCACATCTAATTCTCCAGCTCCCCGGGCGCTTTCTGGCTGCTCACTGCACCACCTGGTGGTGGTTGGGTTAAATGCAGAGACGAATTTCGTCTGTGTATGGGAAACATACACAGATGACAGAAAAGGACTTTATTATTATTATTATTATTAAAGACTCTCTGACTCTGACTCTGACTCTTTACTAGGGGTGTAACGGTACGCTAAAATCACATTTCGGTTCGGTTCAACTACAAGGAGGGCTCGGTTCGGTTTATTTTCGGTACAAAAAAAAAAGGACAAAATAAAGACTTACAAAATGTTTCTTTTGAAAATATGCCAAAAATACGTTTGTACTGTACAGTATTGTACCGGTAGTAATAAATAAAAGTGACCCATTTGGATGATATTTTAAATAAACAGCACTCTACAATAAAACTATTTTAACAATAATAAAAAATCTTAATAAATACAATAACAGTCAGAACAATAAGCAGCAACAGACTGTTTACAATCTAACTAATCAAGTTTTTGTCCAGTAGCATCAGTGTGGCTGTATTTGTCCTCATTACTGTACTCACAACTTCTTCTTGGTGGGACAGGTGCTGGAAAAGTTCAGAGTTCAGTTCAGTCATCACACACTTCTTAGCTGCAGGTGATCTCTGGTGGATGTCTGTCCCAGACTGGAAATAAAACACAATTTAAAAAAAAAAAGTTAATAAGATTATGATTTTGAATAAAAAAGATTATTTAGATAATTTTGATTTGATTTGATGTTTATTCATTCATTTTAAAAGAACAATACAAAACAGTTTCATCAGATACAAGAATACAAGTAGGATAAAATGAAATGAGCAGAAAGAAGATGAAATCTTATTATATCTGCCCCTTATTTCACAGTTTGTTCAAACAATGATAACCTTCAAACTACATCACAAAATGAATAACTACTTAATTTTTCTAACTGTAATACACAAACACACTAAGCTACATCATATATAGTTTTTGAGCAAGTCCTTTTTGACCTTTTTCTTAAATGTATACATTGATTTTGCATTTTTCACATCACTCTCCAGAACATTCCACAGATAATAATAATAAAAGAATACCTCTTTTTGAACGGTTGAATCTCTCACTCATCATCAGGGCAGGGCTTTGCTCCAGGGCTTGTTGACATCAGTTTTTGTTTTTTCATAAAGTTCTGAACTTTTTGAGTGATGGGGGTTCGTAGTGAGGATCAATAACTTTAAAGCCTGCGCATAATAACAACACTCAGACTTCGACTCAGATATTTAAAAACTCACAGTTTGTGTTATTGCTCTGGACTGATATGATTTACCTGACAAAAGTAGTTTAAATGCAGGCGTGCAGCTGACAGCTGTTGTTAGCGGCAAGCTGCTCGTTCTTCACTGCGGTGTTCACATTCCGATGACGTCGTTTCAAGCGCGTTCACGTGAGAAGGGCCAAGAGAGAGAGAGCCAGTCTCTTCATGAAACAAAGTCCACACACACAGCGCTGAATGTGCGCGCCGCTCGTCTTTTAACAACAGTCCCAAACAGGAGACCGCAGTGAGAAGCTAAACGGCTAAAGGCAGCACGAGCTGCGCGTGCTTCGCGATAATAGCTCCGTGCGGAAACGCGGCCAGGAAATTTTGTTCCGCGGTGCATATATTAACGTTCAATGAGTGGAAAAAATAACCGAAACGGTACGCAGGTGGACCGAACCGAACGTGACCTACCTAAACGGTTCGGTAAACCCATTACAACCGTTACATGCCTACTCTTTACACATAACTTTTCAACAATCTATTCTTGATCATTTTCTTAAATACCGACATTGACTGTGCAACCTTTACATCATAGTCCAATCTATTCCATATACCAATTCCATGTATTAAAGTAAAACAACCCTTTAAACTTGTTCTATATTGTGGTATAACAAAAATATCTTTACCCTTTAAATTATAACAACTTATCCATAACCGCCGTCCTGAAGGGAGTGGGGCAAAGAGTGAGTGTGCTGGGTGAGTGAGGTCTTTCATGATGCAGGTGGCTCTTTTCCTGCATCTGGAGGTGTAGATGTCTGTGATGGAGACACTGTGCCACGGGCGACCATGGCACAGTGGTAATGGCAGTCGACCCCCGATCGGAAGGTTGAAGGTTCGAATCCCGCGTCCGCCCACCATGTGTCGTTGTGTCCCTGGGCAAGACACTTAACCCCGAGTTGCTCCCGGTAGGTCTGGATGGCGCCTTGCAAGGCAGGCTACCACTACCGGTGTATGAATGTGTGAATGAATGGGTGGATGGCTGGTATTGTAAAGCGCTTTGGGGCTCCTCACAGGGGGCTGGAAAGCGCTATATAAATAAGCTCCATTTACCATTTACCATGGTGGGGAGACTGACTCCAACATCTTCTGTGCAGCCTTCACCACTCTCTGCAAAGCTTTTCTTTCTGCAGCTGTGCAGCCTCCATGCCACACATTGATGCTGGAGCACAGGATGCTCTCCACTGCACACCTGTAGAAGGAGGTGAGGACTGGGCTACTCAGACCAGCTCGTCTCAGCCGTCTGAGGAAGTAGAGTCTCTGATGACCTTTCTTGATCAGGCTGGTGGTGTTGTTGCTCCAGCTGAGGTTATCATTCATGTGTACACCCAAGTACTTGTAGCTGGAGACCACTTCCACTGCAGATCCTCTTATGTTCAGTGGGGTGTGGGTGTGTTTGTTCCTTCTGAAGTCCACAATCATCTCCTTTGTCTTCTTCACATTCATGTGAAGGTTATTCTCTTTGCACCAGCTCTCCAGGTGTTCCACCTCCTGCCTGTAGCTGGACTCATCATTGTTTGTGATGCATCCCACCACCGCTGTATCATCTGCAAACTTTACAATATGACAGCCTGGATGGGTAGCTGCACAATCATATGTGAGCAGAGTGAACAGAAGAGGGCTCAGCACACATCCTTGAGGAGAGCCAGTGCTGAGGGTAATGGTGGAGGAGGAGAAGTTGTGGATCTTCACGGACTGAGGTCTGTTTGTTAAGAAGTCTAGTACCCAGTTACAAATCTAGCACCATCTAGCACCTTTAGCACATCTAGCACCATCACATTGAACACAGGGGCCCCACAAGGATGTGTGCTGAGCCCCCTTCTATTCACCCTGCTAACACACGACTGCACACCATCGTACAGCTCCAACCACTTCATCAAGTTTGCGGACGACACAACAGTGGTGGGTCTCATCAGCAACAACGATGAGACGGACTACAGGAACGAGGTGAGCCGCCTGGCCTTGTGGTGCGGACACAACAATCTCACTCTCAACGTGGAGAAGACAAAGGAGATTGTTGTGGACTTCAGGAAGAGGGATGCCCAACATGCCCCTCTGACCATCAACAGCACCGCAGTGGAGAGAGTAGACAGCACCAAGTTCCTGGGAGTGCACGTCTCAAAGGACCTGTCCTGGAGCAGGAACACTGCAGCACTGGCAAAGAAGGCTCACCAGCGTCTCTACTTTCTCCGCAAGCTGAAAAGGGCTGGAGCTTCAACCCCCATCATGAGCACCTTCTACAGAGGTGCCATAGAAAGTGTCCTGACCAGCTGCATCACTGTGTGGTTTGGTGCATGTACTGCATCCTGCCGCAAGAGCCTCCAGCGCATTGTGAGAGCAGCTGAGAAGATCGTGGGCACCTCCTTGCCCTCACTGCAGGACTTACACAGCAAACGCCTCACTCGGAAAGCCCACCGCATGGCAGGTGATCCCACACACCCACTACACAGCTGCTTCAGACTGCTGCCATCAGGGAGGAGACTGAGGAGTCTCCAGGCTCGAACCAGCAGACTGAGAGACAGCTCTGTTCATCAGGCAGTCAGAATGCTAAACACTCTGCCTGCTCTGCCCCCCCTCCCATTTGAACTGCCTTAACACTAAAACTTTCTCACACATTATCACTCAACACAAAGTTTTTAACACTAGACTCTGTGTCATCAAACGGGTTTTCACTAAACTCTCGGTCATGTGCTCATACAGTTTGCACTACTTCTCATACTTGCACTAATGTCTGTATTACATCACTGCCTATAATCATAATACTGTTTACATTCTCTGTTTACATTTATTAATACTGTTTACTTTTATTACTACTGCTTACATGTAATTACTACTGTTTACATTTATTTACACTACTCTAATATCTACACCACTGCTGGTACATATACAGTGTGCTCTGAACGGTCTTATTTAGGGATGCCCAATGTGCCTTACTGCATATGCCACTTTTTGCCTCTATAACAACATCAACTACTACCTCATACATATACTGTGTACATTAACTCATACGCTGCTTTGCCACTTTGCAAATGTCAATGCTAGAAACCTTTAGTTTATTTTAGTTATACTTTTTATACTCTTTTTTTATACTAGTATGCAAAAACTCAGGACAGTATTATGTTCATTAAATGTTTAATGTTTTAGTTTTAGAGTTGGTGTAAATTTTCATACTCTTATACCACTATGCAAAAAACTCAGGACAGTGTTAGTTTTACTATTTTATGCTTATGTCTATTATTATATGTTTCAGTGTTTCAATGTTTAGATGTTTACTGTTGCACCGAGGGACTGAGAGAAACGCAATTTCGGTCCTGTGTATGTCCTGTACAGTACATATTGCAGATCTGACAATAAAGTTGACTTTGACTTTGACTTTGAAATGGAGGGGCTTAGTCCCAGTGTGAATAGTTTGTCCATCAGGGTTTGGGGGATCATGGTGTTGAAGGCAGATGTGAAGTCCACAAAGAACAGACGGACGTATGAGTCCTTCTGATCCAGGTGGGTGAGAGCAGTGTGGACCACAGATGAGATGGCGTCCTCTGTTGATCGGTTCTCGCGGTATGCATACTGATGAGGGTCCTCGTTGATGTTGACGGTTGTCTTGATGTGAGTCAAAATCAAAGCTTAAAATAATCTGTATACAAGAAACAAAACTACACATCTACAGTATATTGAACCATAAAAGTAGACATGAGTGCAAATACATCAAATGATGAAGAAAAATATAGAATTTTAAATATAGAGGTTTTTGTAGAATCTGGTTCATCAGATTTAATTCATTACAGTTTATTCATATAGCACCAAGTCACAACAGAAGTCGTCTCAGGGCACTGAACAGAAATATTCCTATATAAAATAAGTTAACAGAAAAATTCCACATTTACAAATAATAATTTGACATTATTTATCTGAGGAGCAAACTGTTTTGAGTTTAACTCATTGCAGAACTCTCACTCTTATTGGTGAACTAAAGTTCATTAAAAGTTCATTAGCAGTATTTTGGATTCTGGACACGCCTACAGGTCCTGTGCTGAAGTGTGGTGGAAATCCTACATGTAAAGAGCTGATCTGAGCAGGACTGAGCAGAGTAGGGCTGAGTAGGAGTGGTGGAAAAGGGGCAAAAAAGCTTCTTCCAACTAAGACAGGTAGCTAAGCTAAGCTGAAGCCAGTGTTGTCCGGACCTGACCTTGAGAAACTGGTCCATGCCTTTATCACGACCCGTTTGGACTATTGTAATGGACTCTATGCTGGGGTCAGCCAGGCCTCCATGTCACATCTCCAGCTCGTCCAGAATGCCGCTGCTCGACTCTTAACCTGAACTCATAGGTCCGAACACATCACACCAGTTCTGTCCTCCCTTCACTGGCTCCCTGTGCGGTCCAGAATAGTCTTTAAGATTCTTCTGTTGACCTTCAAATGCCTAAATGGCCTTGCATCCCTCTATCTCTCCGAGCTACTGGAACCATGTGCTCCCTCCCGGGCCCTGAAATCATCCGATCAGCTGCTTTTGGCTGTTCCTAAAACAACACTGAGGCTCAGAGGAGATTGGGCTTTTTCAGTCATGGGCCCCAAACTCTGGAACAACCTGCCCCCCAACATCAGACAGGCCGCCTCCCTTCCTCAGTTCAAATCTCTACTAAAAACTCATCTGTTCTCGCAGACATTTCTCACAATGTGAGTTGATTTAGTGTTTTGGTTTGTTTTTTTGTTCTATGCTCCTACGTTTGAAATGCTTTTTAATTCTTCAGTATTGTCATTAGTAGGGATGTAATGGTACGCTAAAATCACATTTTGGTTCAGTTCAGTTTCAAGGAGGGCTCAGTTCGGTTAATTTTTGGTACACACAAAAAAATAAAAAAATAAATAAAGACTTACAAAATGTTTATTTTGACAATATGTCAAGTAAACAATATGTTTGTATAAAAATAAATAAAAGCGACCCATTTGGATGATATTTTAAATAAACAGCACAAACACACAGTACAATACATAAACTATACTAACAATTAGGCATGTAACGATTGTAATGGGTTTACCGAACCGTTTCGGTACGTCACGTTCGGTTCGGTCCACCTGCGTACCGTTTCGGTTATTTTTTCCACTCATTGAACGTTAATATATGCACCGCGGAACAAAATTTCCTGGCCGCGTTTCCGCACGGAGCTATTATCGCGAAGCACGCGCAGCTCGCGCTGCCTTTAGCCGTTAGCTTCTCACTGCGGTCTCCTGTTTGGGACTGTTTCTTGTTAAAAGACGAGCGGCGCGCACATTCAGCGCTGTGTGTGTGGACTGTTGTTTCATGAAGAGACTGGCTCTCTCTCTCTTGGCACGTCTCACGTGAACGCGCTTGAAACGACGTCATCGGAATGTGAACACCGCAGTGAAGAACGAGCAGCTTGCCGCTAACAACAGCTGCACGCCTGCATTTAAACTACTTTTGTCAGGTAAATCATATCAGTCCAGAGCAATAACACAAACTGTGAGTTTTTAAATATCTGAGTCGAAGTCTGAGTGTTGTTATTATGCGCAGGCTTTAAAGTTATTGATCCTCACTACGAACCCCCATCACTCAAAAAGTTCAGAACTTTATGAAAAAACAAAAACTGATGTCAACAAGCCCTGGAGCAAAGCCCTGCCCTGATGATGAGTGAGAGATTCAACCGTTCAAAAAGAGGTATTCTTTTATTATTATTATCTGTGGAATGTTCTGGAGAGTGATGTGAAAAATGCAAAATCAATGTATACATTTAAGAAAAAGGTCAAAAAGGACTTGCTCAAAAACTATATATGATGTAGCTTAGTGTGTTTGTGTATTACAGTTAGAAAATAAAGGCTGTTTCTATTCTATTCTATATACAGTACATACATATATTCATATGTATATACACACACACATACACACATATATGGTAAATGGTAAATGGAGCTTACTTATATAGCGCTTTCCAGGCCCCTATGAGGGGCCCCAAAGCTCTTCACAGTACCAGCCATCCATCCATTCATACACACATTCATACACCGGTAGCGGTAGACTGCCATGCAAGGCGCCATCGAAAAAGCTGTGGGGAGATGACATACCAGTCATATCAGTAGATTACACTAAATTAAAACCTGATATATGTATACACGCCCAGACACACACACACACACACACAC
>JBBPBX010007972.1:46778-63772 GCA_038048925.1 Garcialebias charrua
AACATACCTGGTCGTGTGCTGAAGGACTGTGCAGGGGAACTCGCAGCGGTCTTCACGGACATCTTTAACATCTCACTGAGCCAGGCCATCGTCCCCACCTGTTTCAAAGCCACCACCATCATCCCTGTCCCAAAGAAGGCAACGCCCGCATGCCTCAATGACTATCGCCCAGTAGCACTCACCCCCATCCTGATGAAGTGCTTTGAACGGCTAGTCATGAAAAGCATCACATCTGTCCTCCCTGCCTCCCTGGATCCCTTCCAATTTGCATACCGACCTAATCGCTCAACCGACGATGCCATCTCCTCTGCCCTCCACACAGCTCTCACACATCTGGACACGAAGGACTCTTATGTTAGAATGCTGTTCATCGACTTCAGCTCGGCATTCAACACCATCATCCCCCAACAGCTCATCCTTAAACTGGACAGTCTGGGGCTGAACACCTCAATGTGTAACTGGCTGCTAGACTTCCTGACCGGGAGACCACAGACAGTACGGGTCGGGAGTAACACATCTAGCACCATCACATTGAACACAGGGGCCCCACAAGGATGTGTGCTGAGCCCCCTTCTATTCACCCTGCTAACACACGACTGCACACCATCATACAGCTCCAACCACTTCATCAAGTTTGCGGACGACACAACAGTGGTAGGTCTCATCAGCAACAACGATGAGACGGACTACAGGAACGAGGTGAGCCGCCTGGCCTTGTGGTGCGGACACAACAATCTCACTCTCAACGTGGAGAAGACAAAGGAGATTGTTGTGGACTTCAGGAAGAGGGATGCCCAACATGCCCCTCTGACCATCAACAGCACCACAGTGGAGAGAGTGGACAGCACCAAGTTCCTGGGAGTGCACGTCTCAGAGGACCTGTCCTGGAGCAGGAACACTGCAGCACTGGCAAAGAAGGCTCACCAGCGTCTCTACTTTCTCCGCAAGCTGAAAAGGGCTGGAGCTTCAACCCCCATCATGTGCACCTTCTACAGAGGTGCCATAGAAAGTGTCCTGACCAGCTGCATCACTGTGTGGTTTGGTGCATGTACTGCATCCTGCCGCAAGAGCCTCCAGCGCATCGTGAGAGCAGCTGAGAAGATCGTCGGCACCTCCTTCCCCTCACTGCAGGACTTACACAGCAACCGCCTCACTCGGAAAGCCCTCTGCATGGCAGGTGATCCCACACACCCACTACACAGCTGCTTCAGACTGCTGCCATCAGGGAGGAGACTGAGGAGTCTCCAGGCTCGAACCAGCAGACTGAGAGACAGCTCTGTTCATCAGGCAGTCAGAATGCTAAACACTCTGCCTGCTCTGCCTCCCCTCCCATTTGAACTGCCTTAACACAAAAAACTTTCTCACACATTACCACACAACACAAAGTTTTTAACACTGGACTCTGTGTCATCAAACGGGTTATTCACTAAACTCTCGGTCATGTGCTCATTCAGTTTGCACTACTTCTCATATTTGCACTAATGTTTGTATTACATCACTGCCTATAGTCATACTACTGTTTATATTCACTGTTTACATCTATTAATACTGTTTACATTTATTACCACCATTTACATTTATTACTACCGTTTACATTTATTACTACTGTTTACATTTATTACTACTGTTTACATTTACACTACTTTTATATCTACACTACTGCTGATACATATACAGTATTCTCTGACTAGCCTTATTTAAGGATGCCCAATGTGCCTTATGTGCCTTACTGCATATGCCACTTTGCCTCTATACCAACATCAACTACCTCATACATATACTGTGTACATTAACTCATATGCTGCTTTGCCACTCTTTGCAAATGTCAATGCTAGAACCTTCAGTTTATTTTATAGATATACTTTTTATACTTTTTATACTACTATGCAAAAACTCAGGACAGTATTACACTTTTATTATTTCATTTTATGCTTATGTTCATTAAATGTTTAGTGTTTTAGTGTTGGTGTAAATTTTCATACTTTTATACTACTATGCAAAAACTCAGGACAGTGTTACACTTTTACTATTTTATGCTTATGTTTATTAAATGTTTCAGTGTTTTAGTGTTTAAATGGTTACTGTTGCACCGAGGGACTGAGAGAAACGCAATTTCAATCCTGTGTATGTCCTGTACATATTGCAGTTCTGACAATAAAGTTGACTTTGACTTTGACTTTGATAATATATTTTTATCATTTGTTAAGGAGTTGAGATGTGTGACTCATTGACAAATAATTTTCTGATGTATTATAATGTTCTATTAGGACAACTAAGCACCAGATAAACCTTTTACTCTGAACATTGATTTATTAAAGTTGAACAACACCAGGGCAGCGCATAATAAAATAAACACTTTTAGTCCTTAATAAACACCCACCCCCCTCAAATGTGCCTCAACATTCTTTGTGTAACCAGAAAATGCCTCCTGACTTAAAGGAACAGTAACAGTACAACAGCACTAATAAATACCTAACAATAATTTTAGATAATTATAGATTAATTATAATCTAAATAATTAATCATTACAGTATACACATAAAACATAAACATTTTAACAAGTGCTTGTTTTAACAGTGTTATGTGAGATTTTCAGTGCTAAAAAAGCATAAAGCAAAAACATCCCAATTTGATACCTGGAACAACAGTATAAAAAATTTATATAAAAAGATGGCCATGAGCAAAACCCAAAAGTGTATCTTGGTGATCACCAATTATTTCCCTCATCAAAACATAACACCTAAAAGATTTTCCACAGAGGCCTAAAGTAGTTGTTGTCTTCAGTGTGTTGGCATGCCATGCCAGTTGTTGCGTGAGCTGCTTTTCTTCCTTTGCCCAGCCAGGTCTTCACATAAGGCTTTGGGTCCCATTGCATGCATGGTGGTCCAACTGAGCTGACAAAGAGGAGGTTTGCAGCATTCTTGGTAGTCAGTTTGCTCATGTCCTCAGTGATAATATTATTCATGGTACTGAACCCACGCTCACAGTCTGCATTACTTGCTGACAATGTATCCACCGCCACAAGCAATTTCTTCATCTTGTTAGGAATGCTTCGTCCTCCACTTGCCTTGTACTCAATGAATCCAAGGTGGGCCTCATGTTCATTCAGGTGTAGGAGACGGCACAAAGCCTTTACCTCATCTTCTCCATATCGTGGATTGTCATTGTCCCACTTGTCAGGGTTAAGGACTGCCATTTGATTTATAAGTCTACTGTAAGTTGCTCTTCTGTTGGCTGTGACACTGGCTTGCACTCTGCTAGCTGCAGTTGTAAACAGTCTGTCTTTCAAACTTTCTGCCACTGCTTGAACAAACTGTGCAGAGTCAATGATGGGAGACCTGCCATCTCTTAACTGTACTCCTTTGAATTCCCTCCCTTCCTTCGCCTGGCTTGCTTCAACTACATATTGTCCTGGGTATGAACTGAGACTTTCAATGCATTTGACATACATTGTCATGATCTCATGGGCCTTTGGGAGTGTGGTCTTCCTGTTCTGAAGAAACTCTGACAAGTTCTTTAGTTCAGCCAGGACATCTGTCATCAGAGCAAGACTTTTTAGGAAATTTACAGAGCACAGCTTAGAGATGTAGTGGGCATGACCGTGTCCACTTTGATACACCTGTGTATTTTTGAACTGTTCCAGGGATGACTTTTACTGACCTTTCAGTAACCAGACATTTAACACAGTTTATTTTATTAGTTTAAATCAAAGGACAGATTCACTCAAAAAGAGACTATTTCTATATTGGATTTTGTTGTCCGGGTCGGGGAGGAGGTCCTGCCCCAAGTGGAGGAGTTTAAGTATCTCGGGATCTTGTTCACGAATGAGGGAAAACTGGAGCGTGAGATCGATAGGCGGATAGGTGCAGCGTCCGCAGTGAAGCGGGCGCTGTACCGGTCTGTCGTGGTGAAGAGAGAGCTGAGTCAAAAGGCAAAGCTCTCAATTTACCGATCGATCTACGTTCCCACCCTCATCTATGGTCATGAGCTTTGGGTTATGACCGAAAGAACAAGATCTCGGATACAAGCGGCTGAAATGAGTTTTCTCCGCAGGGTGGCTGGACTCTCCCTTAGAGATAGGGTGAGAAGCTCAGTCATCCGGGAGGGACTCGGAGTAGAGCCGCTGCTTCTCCACATCGAGAGGAGCCAGTTGAGGTGGCTCGGGCATCTGGTTAGGATGCCTCCTGGACGCCTCCCTGGTGAGGTGTTCCGGGCATGTCCCACCGGGAGGAGACCCAGAGGAAGACCCAGGACACGCTGGAGGGACTATGTTTCTCGGCTGGCCTGGGAACGCCTTGGGATTCCCCCAGAGGAGCTGCTCCAAGTGGCTGGGGAGAGGGAAGTCTGGGCCTCCCTACTTAGGCTGCTACCCCCGCGACCCGACCTCGGATAAGCGGAAGAAGATGGATGGATGGATGGATGGATGGATTTTGTTCTAATACAAATATAATCAGAAGCATCACATGTGTTTATTCATGAGCAGTGTTGTAGTTTACAATATATCATGATCACATATGTTATATGCTATGTTATTCTGTAATGTGAAACATTACTGTGTCACTCCTGCTGTGTTAAAGTTGAAGGCTCGGGTCACAGAGGCCCGGCCGTTTTGTTTAGAAATGAATGAGACAGTTAATCCGTTGTTTTCGTGAGAACGGCTCCAACACCCTCTAAACAACTTCTCTCTGCTCTGACTCTCACCTTGAACCCTGATAACGTTAAAGTGAAGTCTTTGACGTGTCTCTAACTCTGCTCGCTGGTCCACGGACCAATGAGGAAGCCGTGTTCTAATCTCAGAGCTTCTACTAAGGGTTCTAAGTTTCATAGAAACAGTGAGTTCCAGTTAGTTCCTATGAGGAAGGAGAGATGTGAACTTTCTCTTCAGAGTTTGAATGGACAGAGACCTGGAAGCTCTCTGCCTTGTCAACTGATTTAAGTTTGGTCCAGAGCAAATGACCAACTTATCAGTGGAACTGATGGACGTCTCCATCCAGTTCACCGAGCAAAAGCTCTCTATGACTTTCTTGAGGAAAGCTTTATTTTGAAACTAACCCAGAAGCTGCTACTATCTTTGACGAAGAAGGCAGGCGTCACGACACGTGAATCCATGAACACACCGAGGTACACCGGACTTCATAGGCCCAGAACCTGTGAGGCTCAGACTGCTCCTGCAACTACCAACCGAGACTGAACGTCAACAGGTACAGAGTTGGGGATGTTTCTTGGATCGTGCTGTAAATTCGAGCTGGTTCTCGTACGGAGGAGTGTCATTTCTGGTTAAACTCAAGATAAATAACTTCCTCTCTTAACCTCTCCACCTATTTCCTTATCCCTCTCAATCTATCTAGTAACTATATTTAAGCTAAAGAGCCACAGACTAAGTATATTGACAACCTGTATTTATGTCTGTTGTGTTGCAATTTAAATGTGCTGACGTGTTAAATTGCAAGAAAGTGAAATCATGTCAATCAAGTGTAATGGTGTTAATTTAGTTGATTTATTTTAAATAAATGGTAGTGTCTTTGAAGTAAACATGAGGGAGACCATATATTGTGTCTTTAAACACATATAGTGCCACCCAGATGTAACTAAAGGATTTTAACAGGGGTCAGTATTAAGCTGACCTCTTTATCCTTAATTAATCTACTTATTCAGATTGAATAGTAATTTCACGGATTCTTTTCTTTTTCAGTTTACCCAATATTTCTGTGATCTTTATGATGGATAAATAAACAAAGCCATTAAGTGACAGAGACGTTAACCTAGTTGGTATGCCAGGCGACACTACCATTTATTTAAAATAAATCAACTAAATTAACACCATTACACTTGATTGACATGATTTCACTTTCTTTCAATTTAATACGTCAGCACACTTAAATTTAACACAACAGACTTCAATATTGGATGTTAAACATATTTAGTCTGTGGGCTCTTTAGCTTAAAATAGTTTCCAGCTTAGATTGAGAGAAAAAGATAGGAGGAAGATGGTTTAAAGGAAATTATCTTGAGCATGTTACCAAAGTGACACTTCTCATCAGATTTCTGCTAAAATCCAGGTACGTTTGTAAACAGCTCTTTACCTTCCGACGACGAGTCTGATAAAGAGATGGCACCAGCCTGTAAGATGCACAGTCCTTCAGGCCCAGTTCGTCTGAACTGGTCATTCGTTTACGTTTCCAACGTCTCCTGGGTTCCGCTTGGTCATCAGAAAATATGTCAGCTCCTGGCCTCTGACTTCAAGATAAGCTTATTCCAGGAAGGAATAAACAAAGTTTTGAGCTTACGCTCGTTCGAAGTGGATTCATAACAGCATGTTATACAATCCTTAGCTGAATGACTGTCCTTGGCGGGTGACAGGCATTCATTCAGCTCTTTGGGACGTCTTCATGTCTTTGAAGCTCCCAGAAACTCTGCCGTTCCAGCAACAGCTTAGAACTTAAAGAAGGAAACAGAGAGGAGAGAAACTTGTCTCTTTTTCATTGGTCCACTTGTTATCACTATTCAAGGTGAAATTCAGCGCAGAGAAGGAAATTGTTTAGGAAAAGTATCTGAGTGAGAGACTTTCAGACGCTAGATGAGAGTTTTAGCTGAAACTCGACAAAAACAATTTCAGTGTAAGTCAGTTTGACATTTTAGCTGAACTTTGACACCTTTTCACTTGCAGAAATGACACATTGATGTTTCACATTTAAAGAATAACAGCATATAACATATATCATGAAAATGACAAAAGTTATTCTTTTGATCACATCAGCCTAAAATCAAAGATAGAAATAGTCTCTTTTGGTGACTATGTTCTCAGATTACAGCTAATGGAATGATTTTGTGGTAAATGTCTTGCTTTACTGAGAGGTCAGTAAAGGTCATCACTGGACAGTTCAAAAACCTTAGTTTGACCCTGGGTAGGTCCACTACATCTCCCCCCTTTTGGAAGCCATCGCCAGTCCTTGGGGATGGGGTCCAACACGAAAGGAAACCTTGAACTGTCTTTGATCTTGAAGTAATCCAGCAAGTGGAAAAGAAAAATCAAAAATTATAATCCCATAAAGTTTTTGGAAATTCCATACTGTACGGAGGTAATCCCATTGCGAAAAGCTTTTAATCCTTTGGAAAACAAAGTCTGTTAACCCTTGGAAAACAAAGTCTGTGATCCTTTGGGAAACAAAGTCTTATAATCCACAGCTGTAATTCCACAACGATAATTCCATATCGATTAGAGTTGGCGATTTCATCAGCAACAATTGTTTTTATAATCAGCATGTAGAGGGGATCCCTCGATTGACGCAGAGGAGGCGACCCTTGGATGGAGGTTGAAGACCAAGCGTTGGAGCTGCAGGTCCCCACATCGAAGGTTGTTGGCTGGTTGGTTTCCAGTCAGTGCCACTCTGGTTCTATGTGTCATGCAATTATGTGGTTTTTTAGGTGGGCTTATGATTGGGATTTTACATTAGGCCCTACCTATATGCACCTGGTATGTAAGCTATCATGGTTTAGATCAGCTACAATTACCAATTAAGGGGTGGATCAATTCTGTAAAATTAGATATAGGGATTTGTACCTATAAAATTTTGGAGGGCTTCTGTAACGAAGGCCTCTAATTCCAAACTATTCCTCCATTCATTACTTAGTTTAGGTTAAACTAAAATAAAAAATGAAATATAGTTTGATCTAAATGTCTGTTGTCTTTTAGACGAACGACGTAGGATTTGGTATTCCTAATAAATTTTGAAGTCTATGGCGAGACTCATCAAAATGAATAGATAATCTAGAATAGAAACGATCGAATCGGTTCAATTTAGAAATTGTGAGGTCAATGTAGTTTATGGTACCTTGAGTAGCTTTAAACTACATTGACTCTTCGACGATTGAGATTTAACAAAACGAACTGCATGTTGGCATAGTTAAATCCATATCATTCATTAACCAATGTTAATACAAAACCTTTTTGGCTGGGAGTGTTCAGAACCAAACAATATCTCAACTAATGACAACAGTAATGACTAAACAACAAGGAAACAACGTTTCACTGCTTCGACACACTCTTGTCGTCAGATTCCAAAGTGCAACACACAAGAAAAACAGGTCTCAACTTTATGACCGAGGTCAAATTAAATCTCGTGGATTTAAACGGTTGTTAAGGTTAGTTTTTTGTTGTGGGTTTTAGGCTTAGCGTTTCTAAGTTCAAATTGGACAATGCGACTTATAGGGTGGAAATACGGTAGTTTAAACCTGATTAGTTTATTTACTAACTTGTGTTTGTACGACCTTATTATCCCATGAAGTCGGTGAGTTTGTGAGATCTTTGTCTTTTGTGGATTCATTGAACGCCTTGTAAGGTTTGATCTGATTTCGATGTACCCATTTAGCAATTGGCTCTTTGCGGCCTTTGCTGATTTTGATTTCGTAGACGACTGAGGACACTTTGTCTGTTATCAGATGAGGTCCAGTCCACCTGGGCATTAGTTTGCGGGCGAGAGTTCCGGTCTCGGACCCTCCTTTCCCGGTTGCTGGGGCGAACGTATAGTACCAGACTCTGTCTCCCACTTGGAGTTCATTGTGAGAGGCCTTTTGGTCGTAGTACGCCTTACGTCCTTCAGCAGATTTTTCCAGGTTTTTCTGGGCGAAAGCAAAAGTGTTTCTGAGGTGTACATTCAAATCTTTCATGTATTGTTGTGTGGTGTAGGCTGTCGCCATGGCGGCGTCGCCTGGTTGGTACAACAGGTGTAGAGGGAGAGTCATTTGTCGACCGGTCATCATCTCGAAGGGAGAGATGCCAGTTGATGTGTGTGGAGTGGCTCTTATGGCCATGAGGACCAGAGGGAGTTTCACGTCCCAGTCCTTGTGGTTTGCAGCCACGTATTTCTTCAAAATACTCACCACAGTTCTGTTTGCTCTCTCTACTTGGCCTGAAGCCTGTGGGTGGTAGCCGACATGAAAGTTGGCCTTGACGCCTAGCGTCTTCCACAGTTCTTTCATCACTTCACCTGTGAAGTGTGTACCTTGGTCTGAGTTCACCCGAAGGGGAAGTCCAAACCTTGAGAATATATGATTCATTAACAACATAGCAGTGGTTTGTGCTGTGTCGTTAGGAGCTGGTAGGCATTCTACCCATTTGGTGAATGCACAGGTTACCGTGAGAAAATATTTATTTCCTCTAGAGCTCTTAGTGAGTGGTCCAACCCAGTCGATCTGGAGGTCAGACCATGGGAATGCAATGCCTCTGCTTTGCAGTGGTGCTCTGTGAAGTGGTCTGGTTGGCTGAAATTGGCCACAGACCACGCACCCTTCAATGTAGTCAATGGAATGATTTTGTGGTAAATGTCTTGCTTTACTGAGAGGTCAGTAAAGGTCATCACTGGACAGTTCAAAAACCTTAGTTTGACCCTGGGTAGGTCCACTACATCTTTGACATATCAAACTAAGTTAACGTCTCTGTCACTTAATGGCTTTATTTATTTATCCATCATAAAGATCACAGAAATATTGGGTGAACTGAAAAAGAAAAGAATCCGTGAAATTACTATTCAATCTGAATAAGTAAATTAAGTAAGGTAAAGAGGTCAGTATTAATATTGACCTCCTAAAATCCTTTACATCTGGGTGGCACCGTAGGTGTTTAAAGACACAATATGGTGGTTACCCTCATGTTTGCTTCAGATAGCAGACCTTGGAATTTAGCTCTCTCTCTGCTGTCCCTTGTCTTATCCTCTGATGCCTCATGGAAATGTTGTGCCAATGCTGGATAAGAATGCCATACTGCACTGACTGTCCTGTATGAAGAAGCAACCCAGCGGACACTGAAAACTCTTCCTATTCTTCTGAGTGTCATGTGCAAATTGTGCGCACATTCACTTAGTTCCCGCATATTTTTTGGTGACTGGCTGTACAATGAGTACAGGCTGTCAAGGAAGGCCTGGAAGTCTTTTGTTCCCCCTGTTGCTTCTAATGCCTGGTCCACAGCAAGCTCCAGTCTGTGATTTATGCTGCGTTCCAGTTGTCCTCGGAGGTCGTAATTACGTGTTTCCGAGCAGTAAATATGAACTGGAACGCCCCCTCAGGTCGTAATTCATTCTCGTGAACTCTGTGTAGCCGCACGGCACCCGAGATCTCCGACATCATCGTTTCAAGATGGCTGCTCCTCGCATCAACAGTGAGTGAAATAGTTACTTTTTACTCTTTTTTGCAGTTCTTTATGGTTTACTCAACCGTAACTTCACATTAACGCATTCTGGCATTGTAGTTCTTTACAGTAACGACAATTATATGTTTAAACAGCCTCTGTGCGTCGACAACGGCACGCTAAACGGCTGTGAGGCGGCATTGTTGTTGTTTAGCACAGTACTCGTTTTAGCTGTTCAGCGTTCATTGTTTATCATTAACTCAGTAACACATTTCGTACTTTACAGTGATTATTATACAATAAGTCGCCTAATAATTAGAGGATGTTTCTAAGCTGTTTGTGTTTTCTAAAGAGCGTCGAACGTGATTGTTGTCGTGTTCATGATGTAGCTGCGTAGGAGACCTGCAACATGTTTTTTGTTCACCTTTACATGTGTTTTTAGCTAGTAAACTAATGTTTTGCACCATAAACTGTTTTTAAAAGATCTATCAATATTTATCTTGGCTTGTCAGGGTGGGAATCCAGTTTAACATAATCAATTATTTAGTTTTTTTTTTAAATGCAAAATTTGAAAACCAAACCATCCTGTCCATCCACAGCTGTGTGTGTCTGTGTTGGTGTGTTGGTGTGTGTGAGACAGTGAAAATCGAGCTTATTTATTATTGTGGGTTAGTTTTGTGAGTTACTGCTATGATGTGATTTGTTAACCATGTGTATATTTCTTTGCAGTTTATGTGGACATGGATGCGAAGATGTTCCTGGACCCAAACAGACAAACCCGTTTCCCTGGTCCCTTGTTCCAGAGGAATGGTGACTCCTTGACAAATTTTATGGATGAAAATTGAACTGTACAAGTCCAGTTACTGCAACTCAACGACTCTACAGCAGGTAAGACAGCAATAGGAACAGCATTACATGTAGTACTTACTGTAAACAATGAACTTGTATGTGTATTATAATGACTTCTGATTTCTGCTTTTCAGAGGAGTCCAATGTGCAGAGCTCAGAGGAGAGCAGCCCCCCCACAAGTTCTAACCCCGTTTGTTGCACAAAAGAATGTTCAGGAGGAACATTATTTAATTTGCACAAAACTGTCACTTTGTATTCTCTGCATGTGCCAGCTGCTACTGGAAGTGTCTTTATGGGTCCAACATTCCTAATTATGATTTTTTTTGTAGTTAGTAATTTTGATTTAGTTTTAGCTGGTATCTCATTTTACCGAGACCTCAGACCTACCTCAAATTGTACCTGTGCCTTGTTGTCAAACAGTACTTTATTAAAAACAATTTGAAATAACAAATGCACAAATTCTTCTGTCTTACTTCACAATAAGCGTGGTTTTTCATTAGAATAAAGGAAAGGAGGTAATGAAAAGAAACTATTTAGAATAAAAGTAAATTCATTGTAAAAGAGGAACACCTCTGGTATAAAAACACGACAATTTGTCATGATGCACTGAATAGTTTTTCATTAATGTTGTTGGAAACCGATGTACTTGCAGATAAACTAGTGCTATTTGTTTTAGCCTTTCCTGTACTTCATGCATTTCACACATCTTCTGTCTATTCCTGACATTCGAACAAAGTGTTTTACAGCAGTTTGTATTTAAAAAAAGGTTTTACACAGTTGTCCTAATTGATCTATAATTAAAATTGTTAAAATCAAGTACATATTATGTCTGTCTTTGAACTTGAGATAATTTCTTTCCCGACTTCTCAGATACTTTGAAACTTTTAATCAGGTGTTTTTGTTGTGGGAAACTAAGTTTTGCAGCTGGTTTTTGAAGCATGTTTTTGTAGCTGTAAAAAGTGTGTTTACCTATACCAGCTTATGTTTTTGGCGTGGTTTATCCACACTGATATAAATGACAGCGAGAGAGTGGCATGTCAGATAAACACATTTAATCATAACACTAGAACATTTTTTGACAATTTATGACAAGCTAATACAAGTACAGCATCCACACATCACAGTAACGTATACGGTGAAAGGCAGCAGCAGATAACGCTTTCTCACATGCGTTAGGCCAGGGGATGAAGGTGTGTCCCATTGTGCAAAATGGCCTTCAGTACTTCCATGATGATCCTGTGTGCTGAGGACTGCGAGACATCAAATTTGTCAGACATCTCCCTGAAGCTGTTCTGGTTGGCCATGTACCACAGGAACATCAGGACCTTCTTTTCTACAGGGACTGGTGCTGCACCTTGACAGTGCTCCTTCCTTATGCCTTTCTCCTGCAGCTGCATCATTACAGATGTGAACTGGGTCTTGTTGATTCTGAAATGACGCACAAACGTGTTGTCATCCATGTTCAACATCAACTCCCATTGAGAACCCGTCTTCATGATTATTCCATGTGTCCGTAGGTTTGTGTGTATCAGTAGCATCCTAAAATACAAATAAATCATTTCAAGTTTAATAACAATTTTAACAATAAACCGTAAAACATGTCTGCTGATGCATGCTGAAGGATAAATCACCATTATATACGTATTTTGATTAAACCTATATAATCATTCACAACTGTGTTTCATGTAATCACAAAGGTTTTATACAATCATGTTTATACTGTGCACATATTACTCTTACCGGTGTGCAGTTTGATCAGACCTGCAGCTCGAAGCAACTCTGAGGCCAACACGACCCACAGGGGGAAGGGCAAAGCAGACACAGAATTTGGCTGAAATAACAGGTACATCTTTAGTATAAAACACATACACTTAGTTTATGCAACACACTTAGTTCATGACACAGAATGTGCCACTTCATGACACAAAAGGTGCCACAGGAGAAACATAAATGTCGAAGGAAACTAGTTTGAATCTAAACTCTTCTTAACTTATGCTCAAACAAAGAGACACACACACAATCTGATGCAGGTCACACCAGAAAGACCTTGGCCTAGCTATAAATCTCAGTTGCCTTAGCAACCATCGATATCAGTTCCCCTGACCAATCACACCGCAGAAGGAGCTCAAAACAATTTATGATATCTCACAGCAGAGGGGTGAACTGGCATTCCTTGGGAGACTTCGAGCGAAAAGGTCTGTTCAACGAATCATCCGATCGTATGCATATTGATCAAATGATGTCTGCTTATTCTGTTAACCTGTATCTTTTTCAATAAATCACATTTGCTTCAAGAGACGCCTGGCTCATTTGAACATCCAAGCTGAATTCCTTCAGTTCTGGTGACCGCCGACGTGATGAACCAGGTGGGCTGTTGAATAGCCGAGCAGAACTTCGTGACTGACAGTGCAGTGGGCCCAAAAAACAACAGACAGGTAAGTTGAACAGTGAAATACTCAAAACAACAATTTGGCCTAATATCCAAATTTACTGCACTAAAAGGCCATGGGAGTCTCTCGAGATAAAGGACTCTTGTTTAAGTTTAAATAAATAATTTGGTTGGTTAAAAGTGGTTCACAGATACGTTTTCAGTTTAAGCAGACAAAGGGGGTCGGTTCGGCTCGGTTCGGGAGCAGTGGGTTACGGCCCCTCCTCCGTCCGAGGGCGGCCGAGGAGAGCGTGTGGCGCGCGCACACGTCTGATTAAAGTTCACGATGAGGTGATCGAACGTTGAGGTTCAAATTACTTACTTTTGTGGAATACACGCTTTCTATTTAGGCCGTGAGCAGCCGGTCGTGGCCACGTGGGTCACGTGTGGTGGATCCGTTCGTCCGCGTGAGGAGGGGGAGTCACGAAGACTTGTTTCACTGTCTAGTTTAGAAAAGTGTTTCCGGAGCGTTCGATTCTTTGAGTAGCTGGAAGAGGTTGTTCGACTTGTTTCATGACCGCGCATGAGGAGAAGAACAACCGCCGCTTGTTTCAAAGTTCGGACGCGGCCGAAGTCTGGCGGGCGTTGAGGACTCGCCGGAAGTTCACGCTGAGGTGAAAACTACAGTTCCCAGAGTGCCTTGCGCTAAAACTTGCGGATTTAGTGCAGTGGACTCGCTCTGGGGCGTGACCGAAAGAGGTCTGTAGAAAAAGAAAAAAGAGAAAGCAGCCGAAGAGGGTTGTATACGGAAGCTTAGTGATGCCACTCGGGCATATGTTTAATTTGTTTTAAAATACTTTGCGTCGCATTTCTTTAAATTTTTTAATGTGAATCATTAATTTAGGGGGAAGAGATCTCAATTAGTTTCAAATTAGGAATTTTTAATTGTCTGATAAATGTTTGTGTGGACTCAGATGTATGTGTTGAAAGTGTTCTTCATGTAACTGATGTGTGGTGTTGCCATGACTCGGCCAGCAGAGGAAGCTGTTGTTTAACACAGAATTAAAGACCTGAACACAGAGGAGCTCCTCAGACTTTTCTAGACTTTTTTACTGTGTTACACAAGAGAACTCAGTGAGTGGGAGAGACGATTGTGGAAATAAAGCTTTTTGAGTGAATGTTGTGTGTGAAACCAGTCATGGAGCACATTAAAGAGAAACCGACCTGTCAAAATGAATCTGTACATGAACAATTGATCAGGGTTCAGGCGGTGATAGCTATAATACATGCTGCTGATCCAGCTAAGTGTAAACAATTAGATGCATTAATTATACAAATTGTGAAAGCAGCAGAAAATTCAGAAAAATCAACAGATAACCTAACACAATTAGTTTGGACAAAGGTGAAAGAGCAGCAAAAATTGCTTGATGATGTGGAAACCAAACAAACAATCTGTACATCATTTTGGGAGCGTAGTAAGCTTAATAAGAGTCAACAACAACAGAAGCAATTGGTGGAGGTGTACAAGCAGTTAGCTTTGTTATCTCAGAGCGTACAAAATGTTGGTGAGACAAACAGTTGCACAGAAATAGAAGAAAAAACGACACCACCTCCATATGCTGTCAAGGCCACCGCCCCACCGGCACCATCAGCAGGCCAGTACCCCCTGTTTCCAAGAAGGAGAGGTCAGAGGAGGTTTGAGGAGGATGACACTGAGGATGAGGATCACGTTCGGCCTGGGGGCACCATGGAGCAGAGAATGAGAGGTCAGAGAGCACAACATCTCCAGAGTGAGTTTGACCGGGAAGCCAGTTATGCTGATGAGAGAAGAGATAGGGAATGGCCAGGATCATTGTCTCCACGTCCACGTGAATATGACAGAGAGGAGGAGAGTCGAGCTGAGAGACGCTACGAGGAAGAAATGGGCAGGGGGTGTTACGGCCCCCCCAGAGCAGGTAGCAAGCATGCAGAGAGGAGCAAACATGCAGGTGATCCGCAGGCTGAGAGGAAGAAAAAGTTCTTCTTTAAAGGGTCAGTGTCAGGCACCGTGGCTGAGTCAGAAGATGAGCTGGTGAGAGGGAGACCACACGCACGCCCAGACAGTCCAGTAGGTGAGCCGCCGAGCAGGACAGAGGAGGACTGGTACACTAAATCAGAGATAGGATATTCGAGCGCACAGACATACCCCCCACCTAGGGACCTCCCACCTAGAGATGAGCAAGATGAGACGAGGCAGTTAAGTGAAAGGCTATATAAGGGAACTCAGCTGCCGTTGATGACCACAAGGGGTCCATTAGGTCAGGTGACCAGGTATAAGCCTTATAACATACGCGATGTGGATGCTCTCGTTTCGAAACTGCCGGATTTGGTGGATGGCGCGGCGAGATGGTTGGATCGATTTAATTCTCTTACTGTAGGGGTCAAGTTGTCAGTGGGAGATCTAAATGCCACATTTGCACGTTGCGCTAACACAAACACGTTCCAAACATACCTGAATTCGGAGGTAGTGCTCGGAGGGTACCGATACAGGATCGCAGAGGTTCCTGACGATACTCCTTTAGAAGACGCGTATATGGATATTGGTCCAATTATAAAAGCGCTGTACCCTCTGCCAGTGGGGGAACAAGTCCCTGAGTTTCGGTGGGATCGAACAATCGATCCGTACACATTCATTCAGGAATGTAAAGAGACTTGGGAGAAGGTCACAGGTGAGCGGGCACGAAGCCTTCAGCAGCGGCCATATTTCAGAAAAGCGGTTCTTGACGGACTCCCGGCTGATGTGGTCGATGAAATGGAGAAAGATCCTGACATGATCACGGCCACACCAGACCGGTGGGAGAAGCACGTCGTCATCGTTTGAAGTATGTTAAAAAACAGGAGGATAAAGAGGCAGCCGAATTAGAGGTTGCAAAGAATCAATTAATTAAGCTCCAGCTCTCAAGTGCCAGACAAACAGTTAATGAAAAAGCGAAAGAGAAAAAACAATTAGTGGTACAAGAAGTACCAGCTAACTTTAAAGAAACAGGAGGGGCAGTAGACGCCTCTGGGGTGGTTGCTATGCAACAGTGGTCTGAAACTCCTGACCAGAGAGGCAGAGGTGGACATCCAGCAAGAGGAGCTGGACGTGGTTGGGCAGGTGGCCAGAGAGGGCGAGGGGGAACCTGGAACACAGGGGCTCCACAAGGGGGGCGGCAGAGAGGTGCCTGTTTCGTTTGCGGGAAGCTGGGGCATTGGGCACGCACCTGCATCCACAGGCAACAGATGTGGGGACAGCAACAGCCGTGCCAACAGCCCATGGGTCAGCAGCAACCCATGGGTCAGCAACAGGTGTACCAGCAACCCATGGGTCAACAACAGTTTTACCAACAACAACCCATGAGCGCACCGCAACCCTTTCAGCAGATGCAGATGGGAGGTCAACAGCAGCTACCTCAACAACAACTACCTCAACCACAACCACTGCAACAAACTCTACCTCAGCAGCAGGCAGTCCAGCCTGCCCTCACGACAGGGGGACGAGGCTTCCAACAACAATGAGACACCCCACAGAAAATCCTGAGCGTTGGGGGAGGGGCAGACCCAACCATTGAAGTGCAAGTGCGAAATGAGAGCTTGCAATTTCTGGTCGACACAGGAGCGACCTTTTCAACAGTG
>JBBPBX010007973.1:18334-63769 GCA_038048925.1 Garcialebias charrua
ACATGGACAGAATTATGAGGAAGGCAAACAAGATTATAGCAGACGACACACATCCCCTAAGATCTTCATTTGAGCTGCTTCCTTCAGGGCGAAGATACGGCCTTCCTTTATTCTCAAGAAACAGAACAAAATTTTCTTTCATACCACAAGCAATTAAATCATTAAATAATACAAACATATAATGAATTACTGAGCTGAAACATCTTTGCTGTAATGCTGGATGTTAATGTCATGTATGTAAAAGTATGTCCTTTATGTCAATGCCTGCTGACAATGTTGCAAACTAATTTCCCTATGGGAACAAATAAAACTATCTATCTATCTATCTATCTATCTATCTATCTATCTATCTATCTATCTATCTATCTATCTATCTATCTATCTATCTATCTATCTATCTATCTATCTATCTATCTATCTATCTATCTATCTATCTATCTATCTATCTATCTATCTATCTATCTATCTATCTATCTATCTATCTATCTATCTATCTATCTATCCATCCATCCATCCATCCATCCATCCATCCATCCATCCATCCATCCATCCATCCATCCATCCATCCATCCATCCATCCATCCATCCATCCATCCATCTATCTATCTATCTATCTATCTATCTATCTATCTATCTATCTATCTATCTATCTATCTATCTATCTATCTATCTATCTATCTATCTATCTATCTATCTATCTATCTATCTATCTATCTATCTATCTATCTATCTATCTATCTATCTATCTATCTATCTATCTATCTATCTATCTATCTATCTATCTATCTATCTATCTATCTATCTATCTATCTATCTATCTATCTATCTATCTATCTATCTATCTATCTATCTATCTATCTATCTATCTATCTATCTATCCATCCATCCATCCATCCATCCATCCATCCATCCATCCATCCATCCATCCATCCATCCATCCATCCATCCATCCATCCATCCATCCATCCATCCATCCATCTATCTATCTATCTATCTATCTATCTATCTATCTATCTATCTATCTATCTATCTATCTATCTATCTATCTATCTATCTATCTATCTATCTATCTATCTATCTATCTATCTATCTATCTATCTATATATCTATCTATCTATCTATCTATCAATGCAACATCATCACGTTGTACTGCCACTGCAACATCATCACGTTGTATTGCCACTGCAACATCATCACGTTGTACTGCTACTGCAACATCATCACATTGTACTGCCACTGCAACATCATCACGTTGTACTGCCACTGCAACATCATCACGTTGTACAGCCACTGCAACATCATCACGTTGTACTGCAACTGCAACATCATCACGTTGTACTGCCACTGTAACATCAACAAGTTGTACTGCCACTGTAACATCAACAAGTTGTACTGC
The DNA here is from genome assembly GCA_038048925.1 of Garcialebias charrua. Classification (NCBI taxonomy): domain Eukaryota; kingdom Metazoa; phylum Chordata; class Actinopteri; order Cyprinodontiformes; family Rivulidae; genus Garcialebias; species Garcialebias charrua. The sequence continues at coordinate 19,731 of JBBPBX010007973.1, forward strand.
CGTTGCAACATCCTCACATTGTACTTCCACTGCAACATAATCACGTTGTACTGCCACTGAAACACCCTCATGTTGTACTGCAACTGCAACATCATCTCGTTGTACTGCCATTGCAACATCATCATGTTGTACTGCCAGTATAACATCATCATGTTGTACTGCCACTGCAACATAATCACGTTGTACTGCCACTGCAACATCCTCAAGTTGTACTGCCATTGCAACATCATCACATTGTACTTCCACTGCAACATAATCACGTTGTACTGCCACTGCAACATCATCACGTTGTACTGCAACTGCAACATCATCACGTTGTACTGCCACTGTAACATCAACATGTTGTACTGCCACTGTAACATCAACAAGTTGTACTGCCATTGCAACATCCTCACATTGTACTTCCACTGCAACATAATCACGTTGTACTGCCACTGCAACATCATCACGTTGTACTGCCACTGCAACATCCTCAAGTTGTACTGCCATTGCAACATCATCACATTGTACTTCCACTGCAACATCATCACATTGTACTGCCACTGCAACATCCTCAAGTTGTACTGCCATTGCAACATCATCACATTGTACTGCCACTGCAACATCATCATGTTGTACTGCCAATATAACATCATCATGTTGTACTGCCACTGCAACATCATCACATTGTACTGCCACTGCCACATCCTCATGTTGTACTGCCACTGCAACATCCTCATGTTGTACTGCAACTGTAACATCATCACGTTGTACTGCCACTGCAACATCATCTCGTTGTACTGCCACTGCAACATCATCACATTGTACTGCCACTGCAACATCATCACATTGTACTGCCACTGCAACATCATCATGTTGTACTGCAACTGCAACATCATCACGTTGTACTGCCACTGCAACATCATCATGTAGTACTGCCAATATAACATCATCATGTTCTACTGCCACTGCAACATCATCACATTGTACTGCCACTGCAACATCCTCATGTTGTACTGCCACTGCAACATCCTCATGTTGTACTGCCACTGCAACATCATCACATTGTACTGCCACTTCAACATCCTCACGTTGTACTGCCACTGCAACATCATCACATTGTACTGCCACTGCAACATCCTCATGTTGCACTGCCACTGCAACATCATCATGTTGTACTGCCTCTGCAACATCATCACATTGTACTGCCACTGCAACATCCTCATGTTGTATTGCAACTGCAACATCATCACGTTGTACTGCCACTGTAACATCCTCATGTTGTACTGCAACTGCAACATCATCACGTTGTACTGCCACTGCAACATCATCATGTTGTACTGCCAATATAACATCATCATGTTCTACTGCCACTGCAACATCATCACATTGTACTGCCACTGCAACATCCTCATGTTGTGGTGCCACTGCAACATCATCATGTTGTACTGCCTCTGCAACATCCTTACATTGTACTGCCACTGCAACATCCTCATGTTGTACTGCCACTGCAACATCATCATGTTGTACTGCCACTGCAACATCATCACGTTGTACTGCCACTGCAACATCCTCATGTTGTACTGCCACTGCAACATCATCATGTTGTACAGCCTCTGCAACATCATCACATTGTACTGCCACTGCAACATCCTCACATTGTACTGCCACTGCAACATCATCACATTGTACTGCCACTGCAACATCCTCATGTTGTACTGCCACTGCAACATCCTCACATTGTACTGCCACTGCAACATCCTCACATTGTACTGCCACTGCAACATCCTCACATTGTACTGCCACTGCAACATCCTCACATTGTACTGCCACTGCAACATCCTCACGTTGTACTGCCACTGCAACATCATCACATTGTACTGTCACTGCAACATCCTCATGTTGTACTGCCACTGCAACATCATCACGTTGTACTGCCATTGCAACATCCTCACATTGTACTGCCACTGCAACATCCTCACATTGTACTGCCACTGCAACATCCTCACATTGTACTGCCACTGCAACATCCTCACATTGTACTGCCACTGCAACATCCTCACGTTGTACTGCCACTGCCACATCCTCATGTTGTACTGCCACTGCAATATCCTCATGTTGTACTGCAACTGCAACATCATCACGTTGTACTGCCACTGCAACATCCTCATGTTGTACTTCCACTGCAACATCCTCATGTTGTACTGCAACTGCAACATCATCACGTTGTACTGCCACTGCAACATCATCTTGTTGTACTGCCACTGCAACATCATCACATTGTACTGCCACTAGAAACATCATCACATTGTACTGTCACTGCAACATCCTCATGTTGTACTGCCATTGCAACATCATCTCGTTGTACTGCCACTGCAACATCATCACATTGTACTGCAACTGCAACATCATCACGTTGTACTGCAACTGCAACATCATCACGTTGTACTGCCACTGCAACATCATCACATTGTACTGCCACTGCAAAATCATCTCGTTGTACTGCCACTGCAACATCATCACGTTGTACTGCAACTGCAACATCATCACGTTGTACAGCCACTGCAACATCATCATGTTGTACTGCCAATATAACATCATCATGTTCTACTGCCACTGCAACATCATCACATTGTACTGCCACTGCAACATCATCACATTGTACTGCCACTGCAACATCATCTCGTTATACTGCCACTGCAACATCATCACGTTGTACTGCCAATGCAACATCATCACGTTGTACTGCAACTGCAACATCATCACATTGTACTGCCACTGCAACATCCTCATGTTGTACTGCCACTGCAACATCCTCATGTTGTACTGCCACTGCAACATCATCACATTGTACTTCCACTGCAACATCCTCACGTTGTACTGCCACTGCAACATCATCACATTGTACTGCCACTGCAACATCCTCATGTTGTACTGCCACTGCAACATCATCATGTTGTACTGCCTCTGCAACATCCTCACATTGTACTGCCACTGCAACATCCTCATGTTGTACTGCCACTGCAACATCATCATGTTGTACTGCCTCTGCAACCTCATCACATTGTACTGCCACTGCAACATCCTCACATTGTACTGCCACTGCAACATCCTCACATTGTACTGCCACTGCAACATCCTCACGTTGTACTGCCATTGCAACATCATCACGTTGTACTGTCACTGCAACATCCTCATGTTGTACTGCCACTGCAACATCATCACGTTGTATTGCCATTGCAACATCCTCACATTGTACTGCCACTGCAACATCCTCACATTGTACTGCCACTGCAACATCCTCACATTGTACTGCCACTGCAACATCCTCACATTGTACTGCCACTGCAACATCCTCACGTTGTACTGCCACTGCAACATCATCACATTGTACTGCCACTGCAACATCCTCATGTTGTACTGCCACTGCAACATCATCACGTTGTATTGCCACTGCAACATCCTCATGTTGTACTGCCACTGCAACATCATCATGTTGTACTGCCTCTGCAACATCATCATGTTGTACTGCCACTGCAACATCATCACATTGTACTGCCACTGCAACATCCTCATGTTGTACTGCCACTGCAACATCATCACATTGTACTGCCACTGCAACATCCTCATGTTGTACTGCCACTGCAACATCATCAAGTTGTACTGCCTCTGCAACATCATCATGTTGTACTGCCACTGCAACATCATCAAGTTGTACTGCCTCTGCAACATCATCATGTTGTACTGCCACTGCAGACAACAACAGCGCCTTTTATATCGGTGAGTAATTTTAATGGAATGGCCGATGTCTGATATTGAACTTTAACGCTAATATCAACTGATACAGATACCATGCCGATAATATCGTGCATCCATAAATGATTTCCTTCTCTGCCACGCACACACATTTCTCCTGCTGCATCGGCTTTGTGAAGGGTTAACCCTTTACTGTCCAGATGTCCCAATTTTTTTATCTTTGCTTTGTTACACTTTGTAGCACTTTGAGATTTTTTATTAATGAATAGTGCATTATAAATTGTTTATGTTTATGTTTGTTTATTAAATTTGTTCATTTTTTTACAAAAGAAACAATACAAGGCAATCTCATAATGATAGTGTACAAAATGTAAAAAAATGAAAGGTGGCAGAAAGAAGAATAAATCTTATTATATCTGCCCCTTATCTCCAACAATCAGATTAAACAACAGTAGTCAAACCATGTAAACAATAATAATCTTCAACCAACTTTTTCCAACAATCAGGTTAAACAATAATATTCTTCAACCAACAGTACAAAATGACTAATTCTTTTTAGTTTTCTAACTAATACTAATACAGTACAAAATGACTAACACTTTCTAATTTTCTAACTAATACAATACACATTACGTTATTTCACATATATTTTTTTAACATATTTGTTTTGATCATTTTTTTAAATGTAAACATTGACTTGGCATTTTTAACTACATTCTCCAAGCCATTCCATAATCTAATTCCCTGAATTGAGGTAGAACGTCCCTTCCCTAACCCTAACAAATTGAATTCATTATTATTATTATTAATTGACCATTGTCTTCCAACTTAAAATTCAAAGTAAGTCACATTGTAAAATCGTCATAATCACAGAATATAAGTGTTAAAAGTTGTTTTTTTTAGAACTTCTATGTTCAGTTGTTTCAATGTAATTGATCAAGAAGTACATTTATGCTCCGTGCTCCAGAGCTGAAGCTGTGTAAACAAGTAAGTAAACTTTATTCAAATATCACCTTTTACAGGTCAGATACCACAAAGTGCTTTACAAAATAAAAGACATAAAACCACAAGATAAAAGATAAAAACACAAATGTTAAAAGATAAAATAACATGCGTATGACATAAGACAATATAAAATTAATTAAAAGCCAATCTTAACAAATATGTCTCCAGCTGTTTTTTTAAGTCAGTCAGTCAGAGTCAGAGTCAGAGTACTTTTTATTAAGATTGCACAAGTTTTCACCAGTACAGCGTGAATATGTACGCACAGTCATCCGGAAGGGGGCGAGTGTGTAAAGCTGCTGCTATCAGACCACATGAGACATCATATCACATTATGTTCTTCAGCGCGGCCTCTCCCATCCGTATCAGGATGAAGGTCAAAGGTGTGAAAACAAGGAAAGAACCATGAGGGTCACAGCGTTGGTATTAAAATCCCAGTTACTGGGTTTCTTTTTACTGGGTTTCTTTTTCAGAAACAGATCATGTCTAACACTGAATGCTAGGAAACACCTTGTATCTGTGTCTTTCCTTCCCTCCATTGATTACGGTGACATTCTCTACATGAATGCTCCTACAAGCACCCTGCGGATGTTGGATGTTGTCTATCATGGTGCACCCTGCAGATGTTGGATGTTGTCTATCATGGTGCACTAAGATTCATAACTGGTTGTGATTATCGTACCCACCACTGCACCCTGTATTCACTGGTTAACTGGACATCATTAACCTCACGCAGACTCTTCCACTGGTACATTTTCATCTTTAAATCACTTCTTGGTCTGCTGCCCTCATACATCTCCTCCTACATGTCTTTGCGTGAGTGCAGCTACAGCGTGCGCTCTCAGGACATGATTACCTGCAGTGTTCCGTCAGTGAGGACTGAACTTGGAAAAAGGGCCTTCTCCTACTCTGCTCCTGCTTCATGGAATATCTTACAAAAAGATCTGAAGCTCTCGACCTTGACTTCTCTAAATGGTTTTCAGAATCTGTTGGAATCCTGGCAAAAACCAATGCAGATTTGTTCCTGTCTTTGATTTTATACGTCTACCTTATAATGTTTTGCTAGTTTTTTGATACTTTGTTAAAAAAAAAAAGTATTTCTCTCTTTTGTTTTTTCTCTCTTTTGTTTTCTATTGTTTATTGTTTAAGGAAATTCTACCATTGCTGTTCATCGTTCTTTAGTTTTAGCAGGTCACTTTCGTAAATGAGCCCATGAGGCTCAATAAGATTTACCTGACTAAATAAAGGTTGAATGAATGAAAAAAAAAGATGTATCACATTTTGTCTTTCAAGACACCACATGAGACAGTAAAAACTATACCAGAAGCACATTTAAGACAATCACATGTTGCATTTTGAGACTGAGGCAGTGAGACTTCTGTCCATGAGACATTCCAGATAGCAAACAGTTCTGAGGTGAAACCAGCCGGCCTCCGATAACGCTCATAGAAAAGTTCTCCGGGGGGGGGGGGTGTAGCGATAGTGCAGCTGTTTGCCTCAGAAAACACGTCTCAGGAGAAATTTGACATCCAGCCTTTTTCCAAGGCTGTTTAGGGTAAAGTCAGATAAGGATTACAAATATTTTTCACTTCAGGCAGACAGTATAATTCCTTCAGCCTTGAGTCTTGCTGGGCAACTCTGATATGGTCCAATTCTGGACTTTTTCCTCTGATCCAGCTGTGGCCCTTAGATGTTGACCACCAGCGTCCAGAGTCCCAATCCGAGCGGATGATCTGCAATCCTCAGAGATCGTGTTCACCTTCCGGATTAGCTCGTAAACAGCTGAATTCTGAGGTCACAGTGCAGATCAGATCGGGTGCTCCAACATTAGGTCCTGCTGAAACTCTCCCATATTTGCCGATAGGCCAGTGCTCCACAAAACGCCAAAAATCAAAGCGCCGCCATCGTAATCCAATTTAATCCAGATTCTTCACATTTCCTCAGAGCACACAGAGAGCGAGACGTCACAATTCCATCGAATCCATGGCGTATCTCTCGTTTCGTCTGTGGGGATGGGCCGGCTCCCCCTGTGCCTTGCCTTTTGTTGAAATCTTTCAGTAGAGTTGAATTCCCATACCACCCAATTCATCTTAATCTTCGTTTGAGGTGCTTTCATGAGAAGCTGCAGACAAGACAAAAAGCAGCGGCAGCAGGGGGGGGGGGGAGGAGAGGAGAAAAGGTGACTGCCTCCTTCACAAGCCAGAACAGAAACAGAAAAGTATTAAGAGAATCAACGTAGTGCAAAGTCAGAGGCAATGCATAGTCTGGGGGCCACAGACCAACATCTTTATCCGCTATGGTCTTAAAATGAGTCTGTGGGACCATTAACAGCATTTGACTGGAAGGTCTGAGGCTCCGAGAAGAGGAGTAGGGCGCTAAAATGTCAGAAATGTAAACTGGGGCTTGACCACTCAGGGCTCTAAAAGTAAGAACTAAAAGTTTAATTTCATTTCATTTTGATATCCTTTGATGTCCTGCTGCACCTCTCTACAATTTATTTTAAATACTGTAACATTTTAAATAAACAATCCATCCAGCATTGATTGTTTATTTTTAATGTTACATTAATTAAATTTAAATTGTTTATTTAAGGAGGGATACTGGGAGGAACAGGAGATGAGTGCGTGTGACTGCAGCTCGGCACATGTCATGACAAACTTTACTGAACTTGATCTGAACTTGGACTACTGTATCCCTGCTACATGGTTTTTCACTTATTGCGGGTGGGTGTGGTCCCTAACACCCGCGATAAATAAGGGACCATTGTATAGAAATGTATACAAATGTGACCAGTAGGTGGAGCTCTCGCTCCTTTAAGTTATACACCAGAACAGACTTTTGGCAAAATATACAAAATTTATTTATGCAATTTCATTAAAAACGATCATTTCTTTAAAACCCAGGTTTCCAGTCCACAACCTGGTCCCGGTAAAGCAGTTCCTTCCTTCAAAACAAGGATTCAAGTCCACAACTTGGTCCTTGTCAAACAGTTCTTTCCTTAAAAGCCAGGATTTCAGTCCACCACTCGGTCCCTGACAAGAAAGGAAGACTAAAATAAGGAAAAACACTTTAAACCATAGACCCAGTTGTTGCCGTCGTCCAGTTCCATGCCCCTTTCAACGGAGTCAGAGCCGCAATACTCTGTCCACACGACCTGCCCATCCAGTACAGGTCTTGTTGAAAGCAGCCCAAACACACTGGAAAGCCAGGACAAGGCAAGACAAGACAGCAGAACATCCACAGCGCTGCAGCTCCAAACAGCAAACTCAGGTGCCCAGAGGTGGACACAGCCAAACCTGGGAGGGAGCAGGTCAGCAGGCGAGGGCCCAACCGCACGCCACAACAAACCCCCACCCATCCGGCAATGCCAGCAGAGCAACGGATCTCAGACAAGCAGACCCAGAGCACCAGCAGGATGAAGCAGCCACTAGAGCAGCAGGGAGGGAAACAAGACACACGCACCCCATAGCAGCCTAACCAGCTATAAGGGAGTCTGCCCCGCCCACTAATCATTGGTGCTCATCTAATTGCACCTGATGCGCATCAGCACCAGGTGCTCAGAGTAGAAGGGAGGGGGAAGTGGAACACCATCTCACCACATTCTACCCCCCTTTGTTGCATCGTCGCCCCGACGATGGACCTGCACACGTCAGTTTTGCATTCAGAACGCTACTTCAGAAATATGAAAATCAAAAGCAGCAAGTTTAACAGCCCAGCAGTGCTCCATGGCACCAAGCTTGGCTGAATAAAAATAACACAGCATTGTATCTAAATAGACCATACACCAATGGCCCAAAAGATACTCCCTAACTTGCTCAGTCATAGCCCATTTTAAAGCCATGAACTGAAGAACCAGCATTAGTGGGATCTTTCTCCACCAGAATCCCACCATGCGGAAACACCTTGCCACAAAGATTATCAAACTCTAAAATAGAGCTACAATTAGCCATCTTATGCCCTGAAGGGTTAAGACCTCAACTGGACAAGATGACAACCATTTTGACGCAGCTAGTTGCCAGCCTGCTATTCCCCACCGGGGTCATTCCTCTCTACATTAGTGTGGTACTTTTGTTTCCTCCCCTGCTGCCCACTCTCGATGTTCAAAAAGATAGCAAGCCTCCTCCGCTGGCGGGCCCGAATACACGATTGGGCCTCCTTGATCCACTCACTGATCCCAATGCCAGTCATACCACCGGACATGAGACACCGTTGGTCCCTGGGCACAACCACCAACTGTCCAGCAACTACAGCGCAAACAGGCATGACACCACCAACCACAGCCGGGGAAGCAGCGGCGCCCGGCAAAACCCCAGCCGTCTTCTGCTGACCCGCTCCATCCACCAGCCGCTGCGCCACCTCCTACATACCTGCAGGGAAAAAGAAAAAAAGGTAGAAAAGGAGAGAGAAAAAAAACAGTAGAAAATAAAACTAAACCCACAAATAGGTCTTCCCTTGGACAACTACTGCTGTCTTGTCTTGCCACATTTAAAAACACACCCAACAGATTAAAATAAAACATTAAAACTAAAATAAAAAGTCTGCCCAATGGTGCGCCCTACCAACAACGCCAAATGTGACCAGTAGGTGGAGCTCTCGCTCCTTTAAGTTATACACCAGAACAGACTTTTGGCAAAATATACAAAATTTATTTATGCAATTTCATTAAAAACGATCATTTCTTTAAAACCCAGGTTTCCAGTCCACAACCTGGTCCCGGTAAAGCAGTTCCTTCCTTCAAAACAAGGATTCAAGTCCACAACTTGGTCCTTGTCAAACAGTTCTTTCCTTAAAAGCCAGGATTTCAGTCCACCACTCGGTCCCTGACAAGAAAGGAAGACTAAAATAAGGAAAAACACTTTAAACCATAGACCCAGTTGTTGCCGTCGTCCAGTTCCATGCCCCTTTCAACGGAGTCAGAGCCGCAATACTCTGTCCACACGACCTGCCCATCCAGTACAGGTCTTGTTGAAAGCAGCCCAAACACACTGGAAAGCCAGGACAAGGCAAGACAAGACAGCAGAACATCCACAGCGCTGCAGCTCCAAACAGCAAACTCAGGTGCCCAGAGGTGGACACAGCCAAACCTGGGAGGGAGCAGGTCAGCAGGCGAGGGCCCAACCGCACGCCACAACAAACCCCCACCCATCCGGCAATGCCAGCAGAGCAACGGATCTCAGACAAGCAGACCCAGAGCACCAGCAGGATGAAGCAGCCACTAGAGCAGCAGGGAGGGAAACAAGACACACGCACCCCATAGCAGCCTAACCAGCTATAAGGGAGTCTGCCCCGCCCACTAATCATTGGTGCTCATCTAATTGCACCTGATGCGCATCAGCACCAGGTGCTCAGAGTAGAAGGGAGGGGGAAGTGGAACACCATCTCACCACACAATGACTGAGTATACCGTATTTTCCATCGTACACGTTGCACCTCCCTATAAGTCAGATCAGTCCACATTTGTCTAATAAAGTGAAAAAAATCCATAAATATGTTGCTTTGCTGTATACGTCACATATACTATGCGTCACCGCTAACGCGTCATGTTTCTTTTGCGTCACCGCTGACAACCAGGAAATGTGGGCTGGTGTTGTGTCAAAAATTGATGGGCTGCCAAATAGCAGCCGTGGGAGCGTGCATGGGAGGAAGAGACGCTGAACAAAGCGATTTTTGATCCGATCATTTCTTCATTCTGATCTGTGGATTAAAACCATCCCCTGGTGTACCACAAGCACATCCAGGATTACAACATTCTGATTCAAATCAGGTTGTTGTAGGCACAGTCAAGTAAATAAGTCAAAATGGATGAATGTGGTCTTCCAGAAATATTACTAAATGAACGGCTGCAGCTTCAGTTGATTGATTTTCTGTTTTTACTCCTTTCTGCAGGACCCAGTGGCTCCGTCCTCAACCAGAACCTGAGTGAATTGAATCAAAACCTCTGCTTTTCTTCAAATCATACCAGAGATCTCTTCTTCTGGAGCTCTTCTCTTTTTGTTGTTTCAAAAGAATTCTCACTTTTGAACTGAAAGGATGAATTTTATTGGACCAATTTTCCTTTTGGTTCCATGTTGTACCCCTCCCAGGACAAAACCCCACTGAGTCTTCTTGAAGGAACCTCAGCGGTGTCAACAGAAGCCGACTGTTCTCTGGTCTCAGTCAAAACCAGGAGATCCGTTTGAAGCCTTTGTTCTTCTTGGACTCTGACAGACCTCTCCTGGGATCCGGCATGCGCACTTCGCTGCAGGAGGTTTCCCCTCCTCTGGACGTTATGATGGAATGAACAGAAACAGGAGTTACTCGACAGAACCGACCCAAACCAAAGCAGGAAACCTTTGTTTATCTGAGCAGAGAGCCCGTTCTCCTGGCTACACTGAGGAGCGAGGGGTGTGTTCGGAGGTTCTCCCCCACCAGGCTTCCACTCGCAGATGGAGGCACACCAACACTCCCCAGATAGCAGCAGTGAGGAGTGCACCGTCCTGGAGGTTCCACCCAGCAAGAACACCTGTCCCCAACATGCAGGGAAGGTAAGCTGGGACCCACAGGACTGTCATTACAAGCACTGAGCAGAACGATGAGAGTAGATACTGATGACAGCTGATGCTTCAAGCTCTGCCTGAACCAACACATTAAGACAAAACCCCAGAAACTTACCAAAGTTTCTATGATGGTTTATGATCTGGCTGGTTCTGGTCCAGACCTCAGACATGTTGGCCTCTTGTTTCCAGTTGCAATAAAACAAAGTAAAGGCAGGACCACAGAGGTTTCAGTTGTAGTGATACAAGCCTTCATCTCTGACCTGGATTCACTGATTCTCTCAGTAGGACACTTTACCACTGTTTTATTTTAATAACTTGAATCAAAACATATTATTTCAGAAGAGACTTCCTTTTAATTTGAGTTAATTCAGAATTAATTAACAGAATAACTCTTGTCATTGTATGATCATGGTTTATGCTGTTACCAATGCTGGTCACTTCTTCATATGTGTCTAAAGTGAGAAATATGGCAAGATGAACTTTTCAGATTTGTTTTAGAAATGTTAAGACGTGAATCAAAGCCTAATCTAAGTCAAAGTCAAAGTCAACTTTATTGTCAGATCTGCAATATGTACTGTACAGGACATACACAGGACCGAAATTGCGTTTCTCTCAGTCCCTCGGTGCAACAGTAAACATCTAAACATTGAAACACTGAAACATATAATAATAGACATAAGCATAAAATAGTAAAACTAACACTGTCCTGAGTTTTTTGCATAGTGGTATAAGAGTATGAAAATTTACACCAACTCTAAAACTAAAACATTAAACATTTAATGAACATAATACTGTCCTGAGTTTTTGCATACTAGTATAAAAAAAGAGTATAAAAAGTATAACTAAAATAAACTAAAGGTTTCTAGCATTGACATTTGCAAAGTGGCAAAGCAGCGTATGAGTTAATGTACACAGTATATGTATGAGGTAGTAGTTGATGTTGTTATAGAGGCAAAAAGTGGCATATGCAGTAAGGCAGTAAGTAATCTAGTTATCTAGTTATCCCTGACGACCTGAGAGCTCCACAGTCACTGGTTGACTTTAAAAGCAGCATAAAGACTTTTCTTTTTAAGCAAGCCTATTCTGCCTCCACATGATTTTATCTTTGATCTTAGCTGATATCATTATTGATTTTACTTGATTTTATCACTTGTTTTATTTTATTTATTTTTTAAGCAAGCCTAATCTGCATCCACATGATTTTATCTTTGATCTTAGTCGATATTATTATTGATTTTATTTGATTTTATCACTTGTTTTATTTTGATCTTTGCTTTATTACACTTTGTAGCACTTTGAGATTTTTATTAATGAAAAGTGCATTATAAATGGAATTCATTATTATTATTATTATTATCTTATAACTGGTGACTGGTTTCTATCTTTTCTTAAAACAATCTTTCTCTCTTATCCTGAGCAACCCTCAAACTTTCCAACACTCTGACCTGAGCAAAGTCCCTCTTGTTCCCTGGTGAACAACCAATGAACAGAGTGAGTTTAACTGGGTCAAAGTTCCCTTTTTAAAGGGGACCAAATATGCTAAATTCACTTTTTAATGTTTTTTTTTACTCAACACATTTGTTCCAACAATTCTTGTCCTTCTTTAGACAATTAAATGTTTAATGTTTAATGGTTACTGTATTGTTACACTAAGGGTCTGAGAGTAACAACATTTCAATCCTGTGTACCAGTACGTCCTGTACATTTTGCAGTTTTGAGAATAAAGTTGACTTTGACAACATATACTCAATTCACCATTATAATTGTTAAAATATATTTAACTTTTGTATTTAAAGTCAAAGTCAAAGTTTCTTCATTTGTCATTCACACCACATGTGGTACATGAAGTGGAATGAAATTGTGTACACAGGGTCTCAGTTACATCCAACACAATTATAAATTGTAAAGAAAAACATAATACGATCTAAGATTTATGTCATAAGTAAGGTTTTTACATGTATTTTTAAGTCAAAGTCCAGATCCATGTGGAACTCTGAACCAAGTTTCAGGACCAAGGACTTGAATTGGTTCTCTTCCTTTGACCTCTTTTTTTCTAAGATGGAATTCACTTTGATTAGAGAAAAGCAAGCATTTCTTGTCAATTTTTATTTATGTGACTGTAAAAAGAAGATATGTGTGTTTCTTAACATTTACTTTACCAAACTATTCCACTGAAGGCCTTACCTTCACATTTGTTTCACTCCTTACGTTCAAACCTTTGAATCGGTTCCTCAATTGGCCCACTTGAGCCTATGGACCAGGCTACTTTGGATATCCTGATGCATGCTCGATAATCCAGGTAAAACCTAAACAAGTCAAGTGTGGTCCTGTGGACATTCAAAAACAAAACAAACAAACAAAATGTAGAAACGTTTCGTCTTTCGTCTAAAAGACTTCCTCAGTCTGAGATGCTGTATTCAGCTCAGTCTTATAAATAGCACCCTCTCATAGTGGATAAACTGCTGACAGCCAAAACCAGCTGCTCACATGATCAAGGAGGACCATCAGCCTAACGATGGATCATTAGCACCCTGATGGTTGTTTGCTATTCACAGAGGGCTGAGTGATACTAGCAATAACAGCATTGTAAGAGGGGGACAGTTGAACCCGGAGGCCTCCACCTCTGTTTAATGATGGACGGTTTCTTTTCACAAAGATGGCCTCCTTTACTCCTCTCTCAAACCATCGTTCCTCTCTATCAAGGATGTGAACATCTTCATCCCTGAAAGAGTGACCTCTGACCTGGAGATGAGTGTAGACCACAGAGTCCTGACCTGATGATGTTGATCTTCTGTGCTGGTCCATCCTTTTGGCCAGTGGCTGTTTAGTTTCCCTGATATAAGACTGATCACCCTCCTGACACTGAACAACATACACAATATTACTCTGTTTGTGCCGGGGGACTGGATCTTTGGGATGAACCAGTCTTTAATGTATTTTGGGGTTTAAAAGCCACTGGGACGTTGTGTTTAGAGAATAAACGTCTCAATGTCTCTGAAACTCCTGCAACATCTGGAATGACCACTGGTCTGGGTCTGGGTTCCTTCTTTTCACCTGATGGCTGCTGGAGTCCTGTTTGGGTTTCTTCTTTCAGGAAGGCCCAGTTAGGATATCCACATTTCTCTAGAGCCTGTTTTGTGTGTGATTTCTCTTCTGTCTGGCTCCTGAGTTAGTGGGGACGCTGTCTGCTCTGTGGTACAGAGTCCTGATGACTCCTAACTTGTGCTCCAGAGGGTGATGGGAGTCAAACTGTAAATACTGGTCTGTGTGGGTGGGTTTGTGGTACACCTCAGTTTGCAAATTTCCTCTATCAGAAACTGAGACCTCACAGTCCAAGAAAGCCAACCTGCCATTTTTTACATCTTCTCGTGTGAACTTGATATATTTATCCACAGAGTTGATGTGATCAGTGAAATGTTGGACTTCCTGAGATTTAATTTTAACCCAGGTGTCGTCAACATACCTGAACCAATGACTTGGTGGTCTCCCTGGAAAGGACGTCAAGGCTTTCTTTTCTACTAGGGCGGCCGTGGCGTAGTGGTAATGGCAGTCGTCTCCCGATCGGAAAGTTGGCGGTTCGACTCCCGGGACCCGCACCATGTGTCGTTGTGTCCTTGGGCAAGACACTTAACCCTGAGTTGCTCCCGGTAGGACTGGAAAGCACCTTGCATGGTAGTCTGCCGCCACCGGTTTATGAATGTGTGTAGCATTCAATATATGTGTAGCACTTTGAGATTTTCAGTAATGAAAAGTGCGTTATAAATTGAATTAATTATTATTATTATTATCTACCTCCTCCATGTACAGGTTGGCAACAATAGGAGAAACTGGAGACCCCATAGCACACCCATGTTTCTGCCTATAATATTGCTCCCCATATGTGAAGTAGGTTGACTGCAGGCACAGTTTCAAGAGTTGACACAGTTGTTCTGTGGAAAGTGTGGTCCTGTTGTCAGAGTGGTGTCTGATTTTAACCTTAAACAGACCACCTCTACTGCTTCATCAACAGGAATGCACGTAAAGAGTGATGTGACATCAAAAGAGACCATTGTTTCATCAGTCTCCATGATGACATCCCTCACCTAGCTTGGATAGTTCAGGTCCTTTTAGTTTTGCATTGTTGTTACGGCTGGCTCAGGCCGAACACATTAAAGGGACACAAGACACGAGAAGGCAGAAGGTAAATTAAAAGGCTTTATTGAAAAACTGCCCGACAGGGTAAGATGGACCCCTGCACTCCTCCCTCCAGGTGCGGAGTGCACCTTCTTCTGGAACAGGGTAATGGAAGGAGCAAAAATAGACAAAAGTTCAAACGAAAGGTGGACAGAGTGAGTCAGCCAAAAATAAAATAACGTCACCAGCGTAGGGCCAACCCATAAAAACAGGGCCGTCGAAGCCTGTCTGGTGACGGACTACCTAACCAAAAGGGGACTCTAGGAGTATAAAGAAAAAACGATATAACTGGACTACGATCTCACTCTGTCATTAGGCAAACAAAAAGACTCCAAACAGTTGGTCACCTCTCGACCAGCCACACAACCTCCTGGTTAAACAAAGCTAACCAAACCACACAGGTCAGCCTCCCTCTTCTGAGCAGGATCTAAATGTCCCAAATGCAGTCTACAGCCACCAAGTGCACCAAGCACAACAAAGCCAAAAATGAGCAACTATTCCTAAGTGCGTCAAGCACAGTCAAAATTCACAAGCACAAATGAGCAGATACTTTCTAAGTGCATCTAGCACAGTCAGGATCAAACATGAGCAATCAGCTACTCACCAACAATCTTCTCAGCCAAGATGGTGTAGTGGCAGAGAATCAGACTTGTTATCCGAAGGACCCAGGTTCGAACCCCGGCCACGGCACACCATCTTGGGGTGTCTATGAGTGCACATCTATTTCCCCAGCTCCCCGAGCGCGACTACGCTGCTCATTGCACCACCTGGTGGTGGTTGGGTTAAATGCAGAAGACCAATTTCGTCTGTCAAGTATGGGAACATACACAGATGACAAATGTGACAAATTATTAATTATTATTATTATTATTAAGATCAACCTTCCAGACAGGGGCGGGCGGAGAACACACCACAGTACCATACAGTACCCAAACAGCTCAGCAAAAAGCAACCACACTCTGAGCTCACAACTCTCCGCATCCAAGCACCCTCACTTTGAAGTATATATAGGCGTGGCACTCAGGTCCTTCTGACTGAACACACAAGCCTGATCATAATCAGACTAATTAACCAACAAAACAAGACTGCAGTCAACATATACAAAATCCTGTAGGTGTCAGCATTGGCACCATGCTCAGAATACATAACATATGACCGTGTGTTACGCCATTTTTTTTTGGCCAGGTTTAAAAAAAGATGTCGTACTTCATTGCAACTCATGCCACTTTTGTCAGATAGCTGGAAAACCGAACCAGACTGTCCCACCTGCTCCTCTTTTTCCCATCCCGGCTATTGCTGAGCCTTTTGAGAGAGTCCTAGTGGACTGTGTAGGACCACTCCCTAGAACGAAGGCTGGAAACAAGTACTTGGTTACTGTGATGTGTGCCTCCACTCGTTTCCCAGAAGTTTTTCCTGTAAGAAAAATAACAACCCCGGTGGTGGTGAAGGTGTTAACCAGGTTTTTCTCGTTGTTTGGGTTACCACGGTTGGTGCAGACCGACCAAGGCAGCAATTTTATGTCGAGTGTTTTCACAGGTCATGAAACAGTTAAACATCCAGCATACCTGTTCGGCTGCGTATCATCCAGAGAGTCAGGGTGCCCTCGAACGATTTCATCAAACATTAAAAACTATGCTGCGCACATACTGTCTAGAATTCGACAAAGATTGGGATGAGGGGGTGCATCTCCAGATGTTTGCTATACGTGAAGTAGTTCAAGAGAGTCTAGGTTTTAGTCCAGCTGAATTGGAGTGACTTCTGATTAAATTAGTACATAATAATTGAAAACATAAAGAGCCAGAGTGTCTTTATTTGTCATTTGCACCACATGTTGTACATGTGGTGGAACAAAATTGTGTACAAAGGCTCCCAGTTTCATCCAACAAATTATAAAATGTAAAAGAAAAACAGTAATAACATCTAAGACATGTGTCAAACTCAAGGCCTGGGGGCCAAATGTGGCCCTCGTTTACATCTTATATCAGAGTCAGAGTCAGTCATAGATTCTTTATTGTCATTTGCACCACATGTGGTACATGTGATGAAACGAGATTATGTACACAGGGTCCCAGTTACATCCAACAATAAAATGTAAGAGAAAAACAGTAATAACATATAAGATATGAACTAAGAAAAACATAAACTAAAAATACACTAAGCACTAATATAATAGAAAAACATTACTCCAAACAGCAGCACGAACATGAGTCTGTTATATGAGCATATGGGCATGAATGAACACAGCAACATGAAACAGATCAGCAGCAACAGGATGTGATATTTCACAGTGATTATTCTGGTTAGATGTTCATGAGTCTAACAGCCTCAGGGTAGAAGCTGTTCCTCAGTCTAGTGGTTCTACACTTAATGCTCCTCAACCTCCTTCCTGAGGGGAGTGGGGTAAAAAGTGTGTGTGCTGGGTGAGTGTGGTCCTTCATGATGCAGGTGGCTCTCTTCCTGCATCTGGAGGTGTAGATGTCTGTGATGGTGGGGAGACTGACTCCAACATCTTCTGTGCAGCCTTCACCAATCTCTGCAGAGCTTTTTGTCTGCAGCTATGCAGCCTCCATGCCACACATTGATGCTAATGATTTTCCTGCCAGTTCTGTGATCTTCATAGATAGAACGTTACTTGGTAAATGGTAAATGGAGCTTATTTATATAGCGCTTTCCAGCCCCCTGTGAGGAGCCCCAAAGCACTTTACAATACCAACCATCCACCCATTCATTCCATACCATACCATACCATTTTATTTATAAAGCACTTTAAACAGGAACAAGTCCACACCAAAGTGCTGACATTGGGTTCAGACATTCATACACCGGTAGTGGTAGCCTGCCTTGCAAGGCGCCATCCAGACCTACCGGGAGCAATTTGGGGTTAAGTGTCTTGCCCAGGGACACAACGACACATGGTGGGCGGATGCGGGATTCGAACCTCCAACCTTCCGATTGGGGTCGACTACCATTACCACTGTACCACGGCCGCCCGTACTTCTGACTTTGCATTACAAAACTTGCCCTCCATTTCAGCCGAACTGCTTTTTAGACTTATTGTCTAACAATTGTAAGATCTTGTTCTTTTATTTCATAGAATTCTGTCTTAGAAAGTCTTATTAGCAGCGATTAGTGGCAGAACTAACTTTGCGTTTAGCAAATTAGGATTTTTCACTAACTGCAAACCTTTAGCTGATTTAGCTTCCACTGAATTCAAATCAGGGAAATTTAAGTCTGCTAATATTTTTTAAGACAATAAAGCAAAACATACAGGAGAATGGTGATTTTCACTGAGCTATTCTATGCAAGGCACAGATAGGCACAACCTGGTGACATCACCACCCTCAAAGTGTTTTCCCCCTTTATATCTATCTAAAACGGTCTCTGACTCTTGGTCTCAGTTTACAGCCAATAAAAGAGACTTTAACAGAAATTAATCCAAACCAGACAAGAAAATAACACAAAAAACACATTTTCACACACAGTTATTGTAAACACTCAGAAACATTTCACACATCTTTAAAACAAACATTTTTATTACTGAGAGAATATTGATGATGATGCACTGCAACTCTGTAGTGTCTTTATAATAGTAGTTAACAAAAATACAGAAGATTACAAAAGGCTTTATTTTAGCCTTTTTAAAAATGTGTTTCTCTGATGGCACACCTTTCTTCCTGCAGGTGGCTGACCTGTATTGTCCAGCCTGTGAGTGTGCACTCTGCGAGGACTGTGTGTCGGACCACAATGACCACCCCAAGGTCCTGCTCAGCCAGGCACTGGAGCAGAACCGGAGCCAGCTGCAGGAGAGGCTGGTGGCCATCCAGGGCAGGTAGAGGCCGGAAGCATAAATAAAATGCCACCTTTTATTTTATTTTTTCCTTTAGCTGCTGTCTTTGTCAAGGGTCACCACAGTAAGAGACTTGAATCTGAAGCCTCAGAGTTATGAGACTGCAGCCATGACCACTGAGCCACTGCTGCCCGTCATGTTTCGTTTTCATTATTTTAGTTTGGTTTGGAAAAAAGTCATATTTAAATTCCTCATAAAGATGGTTCTTATTAATCAGAGTCAAAAGAAAACTTTAAAATAATCATTCTGCATGTTGTATCTGTACACTGTGTAGAATCTGGAGTAACTGTAATCTGATTACAGTAGTGGCATTCATTTAAATGGTAAATGGACTGTATTTATATAGCACCTTTCTATCTTGTTGAGATACTCAAAGCTCTTTACAACACAATATGTGTCCTCATTTACCCAGTCATACAGCACTCTACTAGATCTCTACAAAGCTAATACATAGTTCCCACACACGTGACTGGTATTGCGCAATACCGGGTTTTCTGCCATATGTAAAGGCACATTTGAGGAAGATGGCGACCAGACAGACCAGAGCTCACGTATATTGATACAGTAGGATCTTAAAGGGGACCACAGATGCAAAATTCACTTTTTAATGTTTTTTTTACTCAACTATGGGTATTTACTTCATAAAAAAACAGTCCTTGTGCCAAAAAAATGCACCCAGTGGTTTATTTACTCTAAGTAGATTTATTTATTTTTGATAAATACACCTGGATTCACACTTCCTGCAGTTATTGACGTCACAAGCCGTAGCCAATCACCTCAAACCTGAGTCCAGCCCCTCACCTAGCAACCCCTGGTTAGGCTCAACCCACTTCTGTATTAAACACATGACTGTTGTTTTTCATGATTTCATCTCATCTTTTGTTTATATGTTCTTAATTTCATGTGTACAGCACTTTGTTGCAGCTGTGGTTTTTTTTAAATGGCTTTATAAATAAAGTATAATTGTTATTTTTATGTTTTAGTTCAATTTTTAGTGTATTTGCGATCGCTCCCAACGCGCAGCCGGCAAAAATTAAACGAGCGGACCCCCGGCGTAGGGACCAGCGGCAACGGGACCCTCTTCTGGCGCGATGGAGCGGAGCTTCAACTGTACAGCCTCGCTGCTGCCTCGCAGCAGCCTCGCAGCAGCGAGGACCTTCTCCTTACGGATTAATTTACGGGAGACACTTGGTGAACTTTGTGTTGTCTTGACTGGAACAGCGATAACTCCCAAAATCTCCGCGTGCAACGAGCGGAGCTGGCGAACACCGGAAGAGGAACAAGCTAACATTAGCTTCGGATTCGGGTGGTCTCATGCTAAAAGGAGCAGCTAATTGCGGCGCGCTCAGACGGGTTTCGGTAAGTTATCTTAAGCTAGCACTAACAGTAAGTCAAATGAGTAATAAAAAAAGAGCTAATTTTAAAACAACAACACATTACAGATACTGGCTGTTACAGAGGGCGTAAACAGATCGTTGAAGGGCGTGGACTTCAAGAAACCGGTCGTTCAAAACGAAAGTTAAAAATGGCAGAATTAAAAAGGGTATAATTAATTATCTAAGAATTATTTTGTGTATTAAAATGAATTAATATTGTCAAGATAGCACACAGACATAACATAAAAATTTTAAATACCTATATGTGGTCTCCTTTAAAAAATTTGTAAAGCCCTCTCAAAAAGATTGGAAAAGGTGTAAAGGATTATGAGGAGGTCAATATTAATACTGACCTCTTTACCTTAATTAATTTACTTATTCAGATTGAATAGTAATTTCACGGATTCTTTCTTTTTCAGTTTACCCAATATTTCTGTGATCTTTATGATGGATAAATAAATAAAGCCATTAAGTGACAAGAGACGTTAACTTAGTTGATATGTCAAAGACACTACCATTTATTTAAAATAAATCAACTAAATTAACACCATTACACTTGATTGACATGATTTCACTTTCTTTCAATTTAACACGTCAGCACAGTTAAATTTAACACAACAGACTTCAATACTGGATGTTAAACATATTTAGTCTGAGGGCTCTTTAACTTAAATAGTTTCCAGCTTAGAATTGAGGGAAGAAGAATAGGAGGAAAGATAGAGAGATGGTTTACAGGAAATCGTCTTGAGCATGTTACCAAAAGTGACACTTCCCATCCGACTTCTGCTAAAATCCAGGTACGTTTGTAAACAGCTCTTTACCTTCGATGACGAGTCTGATAAAGAGATGACACCAGCCTTTCAGATGCACAGAGTCCTTCAGGCCCAGCACGTCCGAACTGGTTGTTTACTTTCAACGTCTCCTGGGTTCCGCGGTGGTCATCAGAAAATATGTCAGCTACTGGCCTCTGACTTCAAGATAAACTTATTCCAGGAAGGAATAACAATGTTTTGAGCTTACGCTTGTTCTAAGTGGACTCATAACAGCATGTTAGTCCTTAGCTGGATGACGAGTCCTTAGCGTTTGACTAAACGTCCACCCAGTTCTTTGGAAAAAGTTCACATCTCGTTTGAGGTTCCCAGCAGACTTATTCGTTCCAGCAACAGCTTAGAACTTAATAGAAGATTCGAGAGGAGTGAGACTTGGCTCTTTTTCATTGGTCCACTTGTTATCACTATTCAAGGTGAAATTCAGCGCAGAAGGGAATTGTTTAGGAAAAGTATCTGAGTGAAGAGACTTTCAGACGCTAGATGAGAGTTTTAGCTGAAACTCGACAAAAACAATTTCTGTGTAAGTCAGTTTGACATTTTAGCTGAACTTTGACACCTTTTCATTTGCAGAAATGACACATTGATGTTTCACATTTAAAGAATAACAGCATATAACATATATCATGAAAATGACAAAAGTTATTCTTTTGATTACATTAGAATAAAATCAAAGATAGAAATAGTCTCTTTTGGTGACTATGTTTCTCAGATTACAACTAATGGAATAATTTGTAGTAAATGTCTTGCTTTACTGAGAGGTCAGTAAAGGTCATCTCTGGAACAGTTCAAAAATACACAGGTGTATCAAAGTGGACACGGTCATGCCCACTACAAAGGTAACTCCTCTCATAATAGAAAGTCATTTCTATTATGGAGGAAGTGGACGCCGGCACACCTTGGCTGCCGCTGCTCCTCGTACTTTTTGCTTTTTGAAGCCTTTTTTATTACTTTCTGCTGTTTTTTTTCACCGAGCCTTGTTGGACATTTCTACCTTTCTCGATTGCAGAGTGCGACAGGCGTAAGCCTGTGTACAGCACCTGTACAAGCGGACGCGGACATTTCTACCTTTCTTTGAACCTTTCTACCTTTCTTGAACGCAGAGTGCGGCAGGCGCAAGCCTGTGTACAGCACCTGTGTGAATCGGACGCGGACATTTCTACCTTTCTGTGATTAAGTTTTGTGTTTTAGTTAGTTAGTTTTAGAGCAACTGTCTTTTCTGACTGCGTTGTGGATCTGCAAACATTATAAGTTGCCGGTCAAAGCAGATGACCGCTTGTCCTGAGCCTGGGTCTGCTAGAGGTTTCTTCCTTCTAAAAGGGAGTTTTTCCTTTCCACTGATGCCATTGTGCTTGCTCAGGATGGGAGATCGTGGCGAAGCCAAGATTTGACTTGTTTGCTGGAGTCATTAGATAGAAAACTTTACTAGTCTAACCGGAATTTTAATAATAGTAGGGGCTGCTAGCTCCCGCTAGCTTCAACACGAATTTAGCTTCGAGTATCACGTAGCTGCACTTATTGTTCGCTTACCTGCTGCCTCTCTCAACTTCCTGTGTCCTCTGGACTGTTCTGGACTCTCTCCTGTACTCCTTCAAGGTAATGCTCGTTCGAGTTACCTCTCTCTCCTTCTTGTATATCTTTCTCGGAGCCGTGGGCCTGCTGCTAGCGGCTAGCTCTGTGCTAGCCTCCTCCGGCTCGTGGATGTTGACGTATTCCGCTTCGCAGTTGTTTGAACTTAACAACTGCTCCATTCCTCTTTCTATTTCCACCATCAAACAACTGGGACTTCTGCGTAGACCTCGTTACATCCATAGAAGCTCTCGAAAGAAAACCGTTTATTCTCAAGCGAACTCGGATTCGATTAGTGTTGTCTGGACTGAGAGACGTGTCGCACCTCGATGGCGTCATCAGAACGTTGCGTCTGTAGGCAGCGCTGGACTGGCAATCGGGCGTACCGGGCAAATCCCCGGTGGGCCGGTCAGCCCGTCGGTGATTTTTGGGCCGCTCGGGCGGTCCTGACTGTCATGAACCAAAAAAATAAATTATTGCTATTTTTTTGTCAATCGCAACGGCCGATTGGTTGATTTTCTTGAACAACATCGAGCTAATCCAATGAAATCTCTCAGCACTCTTTGGCGGGCGGGGCGGCCCGTCCGACCAGATCAGCCCCTCCCCTTAGACCAATCAATCAGTCATACACGACAGAGAGGAGAAGACAACAGCATGGAGAGCAGCGAAAAGGAGGCGCCGAAAAAAATAGGATTAAAAAGAGACGAGCCCTTCAGGCAGATGCTACAAAATGTATAAAAATAACTCAGATGTTTGCTGGTGGTGGCTGTGGAGCGGCTGTGGCCACCTCGGCAGCAGCAGCCACAGGTGGTCCCGACAGCGGGGGTCTGCAGGTGGATGATGAGGCCGAGAAATGGCGCAGACAGGGGCGCGGGGGGAGACCCGCGGCAGCCGCAGATGCGAGCGTGGGAAATACTCAACTTCAGGTAAGAAGTGATGAAAATACACATGACTCTGAGTCTAATGGCCCTTTTCCACCGGTCGGCTCGGGTCGGATGTTACGTCATATGTGCGTCGCAGAGACCCCCTTTCATCCTTTTCCACCGGATATTCCGTGCTAAGCCGCGCGAGATTTCCTGAGATTTTCGGGCCGGTTTCATAGGTGTACTGAGGCGAGCTCACCCGCTCCGGAAGTAGGAAGGAGGAGACTCGAGCTGTTTTCACGGAAGCGAGGGAAGCTATCACGGCAGGACTTTTACATGAATAACACGGTAAAAACAATTGTTATTTTTTAAATTTATAGCAAAGATGGGTCTTCAGCTGAACGTGTCCTTAATAAAATCACGTACTGCTCAAAACTGCAGGATTTTAAAAAGTAGTTTCGCCACGAGCAACGCGTCGCGCGCGGGCGGCTTTATGTCTTTAAATGTAGCTCAATGAACAGATATAAAATATATTTCATAGCTGACTTTATAGTACGAGGGCTCCTGAGCTTAACCACGCTTATTGTCACGTAGTGGTCAAATATGCTGCATTTAAAGTAGTTTCGCTTTGACTGTTTCCAAAACCTGTGCTTGCACAACGAAAATAAATTATAAAAATTCGAATTTTATTTCAAATAACTCCAACAGGATACATTTAGTATATGAATATGTTGTGATCACACTAGATTTTTTTGAAAAATATCAGCTATGTGGTTTTTGATAGAATTGATAATATGTGATACAAAGTACAAGTGAGAAAATTAATGGAGGTAGCTTGACACATTTATGTCTATAACACATTGAATTTTATTTCAAATAACTCCAACAGGATACAGACAGTATATGAACATGTTGTGATCACACTAGATTTTTTTGAAAAATATCAGCTATGTGGTTTTTGATAGAATTGATAATATGTGATACAAAGTACAAGTGAGAAAATTAATGGAGGTAGCTTGACACATTTATGTCTATAACACATTGAATTTTATTTCAAATAACTCCAACAGGATACAGACAGTATATGAACATGTTGTGATCACACTAGATTTTTTTGAAAAATATCAGCTATGTGGTTTTTGATAGAATTGATAATATGTGATACAAAGTACAAGTGAGAAAATTAATGGAGGTAGCTTGACACATTTATGTCTATAACACATTGAATTTTATTTCAAATAACTCCAACAGGATACAGACAGTATATGAACATGTTGTGATCACACTAGATTTTTTTGAAAAATATCAGCTATGTGGTTTTTGATAGAATTGATAGTATGTGACACAAAGTAGAAGGGAGAAAATTAATGGACGTAGCTTGACACATTTATGTCTATAAAAATTCGAATTTTATTTCAAATAACTCCAACAGGATACAGACAGTATATGAACATGTTGTGATCACACTGTGTTGTTTAAAAAAAAAAAAAAACAGTTTCTGGTGTAGTGGGCATGACCTTGTCCACTTTTAAGACACCTGTGTACTTTTGAACTGTCCAGTGATGACCTTTACTGACCTCTCAGTAAAGCAAGACATTTACTACAAAATCATTCATTAAGCTGTAATCTGATAAATATAGTCACCAAAAGAGACTATTTCTATCTTTGATTTTAGGCTGATGTGATCAAAAGAATAACTTTTGTCATTTTCATGATGTGTGCTTTTAAGCTGTGTTATTCTTTAAGAGTTAAACTGTGTTCACTGCTGTGTTAAAGGGAAATCTCGGGTCACAGAGACCCGACTGTTTTGTTTAGAAATAAGAAGACAGTTTAATCCGTTGTTTTTCATGAACAAGGCGCCAGCTGCTCTGTCTTTTCCTAAACAATTTCCCTCTGCTCTGGCTGTAACCTTGGGTCGCGATAACACAAGTGAACTCCTCTCTTTGAATCCTGCTTTAAGTTCTAAGCTGTGGCTGGAACGCAGAGTCTGCGGGAGTCTGCAAGAGACTGCAGGAGACTGCAAGAGTCTGCAGAGTTTGGAAGGAACCAGCAGGTTCCTCAGAGTTTGCTGGGAGCTTCAAAGAGATGTGAACCCTTCCCAAAGAGCTGGATGGACGTTTAGCCACACGCTAAGGGCATGTAGTCCAGCTAAGGACTGATAACAGGCTGTTATGAGTCCATTGAGAACGAGCGTTAACTCAAAACTTTGTTTATTCCTTCATGGAATAGTTATCTTGAAGTCAGAGGCCTGAAGCTGACATATTTTCTGATGACCAAGCGAAACCAGGAGACGTTGGGAGGTAAACGAATAACCTGCTCAGAGGTGCTGGTTCCCACAAGAACCCGTGCATCTGAAAAAGCTACAAGGTCTTCTCTCTTACCGGGCTGTCGTCAAAAGGTAAAGAGCTGTTTACAAAACGTACCTGGATTTTAGCAGAAGTCGGAGGAGAAGTGTCACTCTGGTATCATGCTCACGATAATTTCTTCTTAAATCTTTCCTCCTACTCTTTCCCCTCTCTATCTAAGCTGGAAACTATATTTAAGCTGAAGAGCCCACAGACTAAATATGTTAACATCCAATATTTATGTCTGTTGTGTTGAATTTAAGTGTGCTGACGTTTTAAATTGAAAGAAAGTGAAATCATGTCAATCAAGTGTAATGGTGTTAATTTAGTTGATTCATTTTAAATAAATGATAGTGTCTCTTTGACATATCAAACTAAGTTAACGTGTCCATTGTCACTTAATGGCTTTGTGTATTTATCCATCATAAAGATTACAGAGATATTGGGTAAACTGAAAAAGAACAGAATCCGTGAATTTACTATTCAATCTGAATAAGTAAATTAATTAAGGTAAAAAGGAGATCAGTATCAAAACTGACCCTCCTCATAACCCTTACATCTGGTGGCCCGTACGACCCGTATGTAATTCTTACATCTGGTGGCCTCGTACGTGGTTCTGAAAGTTTATTGATATCTGTGGTTTCTCATGAACTGTAACGTCATGTTTGCATAAGAGGATCCAAGTTTTAAACTCTTGAGGATAATGATTTTGGCTGGAAGTGTTCAAAGCAGGCAGATTCTGCATGTTTTTATCATTTGAAGCTGAGAGATTGTTATTGTTCAACTCCTTGACACGCTGTGGGAGCTTTTAGGTGAAGTTCTGTCAGCCCGTGGTCTGTGGGGGTGTTCTGGTTCCGTTCGGCCCAGTTCACGCACAGACTCCGGCACAAAGCTTTGTTGACCGCCGAGTCAAAAGCCTGAAAGCTAATTTAACATCTACAAGATTGCTGTTGTGGTATTTTACATTTTAGAGCAGGTCAAAGAAGCATATTACTGTTAGAACGTAGTCGGATAGTGGTTCTGTTCAGACCCGAGTTTCTGATCCACGAAAAAGTGGACCAGAACCGACCTTGACGCGCTCCGAGAGAGTCCGTGTTTGTTCAACAGCTGCAGTGCTGTGTTACTGAGCGTAACTAAGTTGGCCTGTCTAGGTGTGTTCGCCGCATGTTTCAGAATTTTGGGAAGTTAAATTGTAGCGTTTGAGTTGTTTTAAGAGTCTATGAAGTTGTGGTCTGCTGTGCAAGCTAACGTTAAGCAACGTGTTCTACATGTTTGTTTATGAGCTGTGATTGGATGAAACGAGTACTGTGTGCTGTCAATCACTCATGTAGCGAACGCTGATTCGCTGTTGTGTGCTGTCAATCACTCTTGTGGCGAACGCTGATTCGCTGTTGTGAGCTGTCAATCACGTCGCACGCCGTTGCGACCAGCCCACTTTGTCGTCATTTCCGGCGCTACATTGGTCGAAGGTAAGAAACTACATTCGCCATTAATGCTTGGAGAATGAACTACATATGCTGTGATTGATTTGTTGACGTCACGTATGTTGTAGCGAGCTCCGCCTCGCTCACGTAAGAAGCTGGTGACGCGCTACGCACGCTGCGTTGGCCCGCCCATTCTTGTCGTCATTTCCTGGTGCACTTTCGGGTGACAAGCAGTCACATTCACACACACACAGAACAAACGGAGATTTCACTGAGAGTTTAAAAACTCATTTAAAGCCATCTAAACTGTCTAACAACATATATTTGTCTCTGACAAGACCGCAGTTCGAGTGTTTATCACGAACATACTAGAAACTAATTCTGAAAAGTTTGTTTTTAGTTTAAATACAAAATAAAACAAAATCTGCTAACATTTTAGTGTTAACCTTGCATTTATTTGTAATCTTTAAGAAGGCGTTTGAGTGAAAGACAGAAAACATTAAGCATGGTTTAATAGTAATTGTTTTAAAAGATAGGTCTATTAAGTTAATACGGCCATAAAGGCTTAACTTACCATATGTTTCATTGCAGGTAAAACCTAAAATAAATAAAAAGGTACTGAATGAATGAAAGACTTGTTTATAGATTACTGGAATAAACCCAGGAAGCTGTTTTAGTGAAGTAACTCAACGCTAAGAAAGCATTTATTTGCATACACTATAATGAATACCGTCTTATTGATTCAAACAAACATCTCTCATTAATTTGGAGAAATTTCAAAACAAAGATGGGATATGACGATTATGCTGCAGCTTTCAAGTGGATCGCATCAAGGCGTGAAGAGCTGGAAGTATTAAAGCAGAAGTGCATTCAAGAACGTGAAGAAGATCACCGAAAAAAACTTGAGTTCGAACGTTTGTTAGGCGAATTAACAACACAACGGGGTGCTGTAAATGTTTGTGACGCTCACAGACAAAACAATGACCCGATCTGGTTAAAAACAAAACCAGAGCGTGAACTACATTACCAAGAAAAGGTCAAATCCCACTCGCTGGAGCTGGAAGGGACAAGTTCATCAACTCCCTCTCCTAAAAAAGGCGAGAAGAAACATGTTTTTCAAACTAACAGACCACTTACTGAAGATGACCGCTGGAACTATGACCCGAAGTGGTTAAGAGACCCAATATGGTTGAGAAGGACGAGCACACGCCCTGTCCCTGCACCTCGGACGAAGCTGCCCGAGATAAGCAAAAAACCACAAACGGTGGACGCCCGCTCTTTAAGTGACCCTCCGCGGTCTACACCGAGCAAAGGCCCTGGCCCCGCACTGCGGACTGGACAGTCCGGGAGTGGCAAGAGGTCACAGAAGTTCCAGAAAAAAGGCAACATACCTCTAAGCTCTGAGGAGATAGTGGACATAAGTTGGTTGTTTGAAAACTTGAATGATACAGAGGATGACCAAACTGGTACAATGCGTGACGTTGTCTTTGATGACTCAGAGCACACAAATTACCAGCTGTTGGAGGCAGAGAATGAACTGATAAGGCAGAAGTGCAAACGACTAAGAGAAAAACTTCTCAAAGAAGGCCTTGAGCTACAACATCGGTTTAAACAATCAATGATGAAACAGAGCGCTGTAACTGCTTTTGAAGCTCACATGCAAAACAAAACACCCTCTGAGGTGTGCCCAGGTCAAAAGGTCATATCCCAGTCGCTAAAAATAGAAGAGGTTCTCTCTCCTATAGAAAGCGAGAATAAACACCGTCGTCTCAAAGGTCTTCTGACCTCAGAAGTGGTGGAGAACACGCGTCGGTTGTTAAAAGAGTTGGATAATACTAGCAAGAATGAACAAGATTTTCAAACTGACATACACCGAAATGTTGGTACCAGTTGGAACAGTGACTCAAAATGGTTTAAAGGGAGCCCCGCCCCTGAAGCACCTCAGATTGAAAAATCTGAGACAAGCAACGAACCACAAAAGGTAGGTGTTCACTCTCTAAGAGACCCACAACGGTTCAGATCGAACCAGATGGGTGAAAACCAAGGTCAATCGGTGGGTGGACTTCAAAAGAAATTGAAGGATGAGGACCTATACTCATGTAACTATGCGTGGTCCCAACAGCCACCCCCGAGCCTTGGAACTGCACCTCCCGCACCTCGAACAGAACAGTTCGAGACAGGCAAAGAGTCACGAATGTCCCGGAATAATGGCCCAACACCTCTATGCTCGGAAGAGACAGAGGAAGTAAGTAGTTTGTCAGTAGATTTGAATGTTACTGTGCTTGACCAACCTGATACAATGAGTGGCGTTATCATTGATAATGACACTATCAACATTGACCAACCTGGAGCGATGTGTAGCACTGTCTTTCACAAAGACTCAGAGCACACAAATAACTCAGCGCACACTACTACCAACATTGCCATGGATGTTGACAGCAAACCAATTGCTGACACACAACAACATCCTGAAGGTCATGATGCTGACAGCCAACAAGATGCTGACAGTAAACAAGATTACACAGACAGAGTCACACGTGAACAGAAACGTGGGCCAAGACCTGTGAGGTTTCTGTGTAACTTTATACAAAGGGGGGTGGCTAAGAAAGCTTACCTACCTATCACACTGGAAGGTGTCCTTGAGCGTGAAGCCCTCCTGGATGGCAGTGCTGATATAACCATTATGTCGGCCAAGCTGTTCGAGGAGCTGAGGACCGCCGCTAACGGTGTTGACAGGCAAATACCCTTTGAGAAATGTGCTATTGAGCTACAGGGTCTCGCAGAGACGAGAACAACCCTAACAGCTATGGCTATGGTTCACATGCAGATTGGCGAAATGACACTACGCCACCCGGTGTACGTGTCTAAACTTGACTCATTCCCATTTTTGGTTGGCCAAGATTTTATAAACCGCTTCAACGCGATTATAGATTATGGTCGACGGAAAATGTGGAGCACAGTGAGAAAACCCCTGCCAATAAAAGTGCTTCCTAGTTGCGATACAGACTGCCTAACCGCAGGTACCGCAGAGGACACAAGGGACTGCTCATCCGAGGACGAGAGCCCGGTAAGTGAACCTTCAACTACAGGTGAGACAGAAGAGACCCAAAAGTTGGACCAAACTCTGGCCCAACAAGAGAACCTCCTCTGTGAGCTGACACATTCAGCACTCCCTGACCACTGCCTACCACAGGTAGTGAAAGGTGTTGAGATCCAAGGATCCCACACCGAAGACGCTGTACTGTCCTCTGAGACAGGTAATTCGGCAATCAACCAAGCTTTCAATGAAACCTTGGTTCAAGGGCATCTGAGTCCAGAAGATGACAGTCAACCAAACGCTGACAGTCACTTGGACATCATTGTTGCAGATTACGAGGACCCCTCATCAGACAAGAAGGGGGAAAACTCACATTACCTACCACAGGTAGAGAAAGGTGTGGAGATCCAAGGACCCCACACCGAGGTTGCTGTACTGTCCCCTGGGACAGGTAAATCGGCTATCAGCCAAGCTTTTGATGAAACCTTGGTTCAGGAACATTTGTGTCTAGAACTGATCAGAAATGACATAGTTTTTACAGACTCAAAGAGCCCCTATTCAGTCGAGAGGTGGGAAGACATACACATTGACAATGACCCGTCGCAGTCTGTACAATCAGACACATCTGCGACTGCGCCGACAGTTGTGACACACCTAAATTACACGGAAAGAGGTAAACGTAAGAAGATACGTTGGCCGAAACCTAAACGATTCCTGTGTACCGTCTTCTCTCAGCTGCGCGAACAGCTTAAACTAAACGGTGGCATCCTAACTTGTGCCCATGGACGGACGTCCTCACCTGTGCTCGTGGTCCCCCATGACCAAAGGGGGGTGATGTTAGGCCATGCCAAAGACAAAGATTTGAATGTACACCTCAGAAACACTTTTGCTTTCGCCCAGAAAAACCTGGAAAGATCTGCTGAAGGACGTAAGGCGTACTATGACCAAAAGGCCTCTCACAATGAACTCCAAGTGGGAGACAGAGTCTGGTACTATACGTTCGCCCCAGCAACCGGGAAAGGAGGGTCCGAGACCGGAACTCTCGCCCGCAAACTAATGCCCAGGTGGACTGGACCTCATCTGATAACAGACAAAGTGTCCTCAGTCGTCTACGAAATCAAAATCAGCAAAGGCCGCAAAGAGCCAATTGCTAAATGGGTACATCGAAATCAGATCAAACCTTACAAGGCGTTCAATGACTCCACAAAAGACAAAGATCTCACAAACACACCGACTTCATGGGATAATAAGGTCGTCCAAACACAAGTTAGTAAATAAACTAATCAGGTTTAAACTACCGTATTTCCCACCCTATAAGTCGCATTGTCCAATTTGAACTTAGAAACGCTAAGCCTAAAACCCACAACAAAAAACTAACCTTAACAACCGTTTAAATCCACGAGATTTAATTTGACCTCGGTCATAAAGTTGAGACCTGTTTTTCTTGTGTGTTGCACTTTGGAATCTGACGACAAGAGTGTGTCGAAGCAGTGAAACGTTGTTTCCTTGTTGTTTAGTCATTACTGTTGTCATTAGTTGAGATATTGTTGTGGTTCTGAACACTCCCAGCCAAAAAGGTTTTGTATTAACATTGGTTAATGAATGATATGGATTTAACTATGCCAACATGCAGTTCGTTTTGTTAAATCTCAATCGTCGAAGAGTCAATGTAGTTTAAAGCTACTTAAGGTACCATAAACTACACTGGTCTCACAATTTCTAAATTGAACCGATTCGATCGTTTCTATTCTAGATTATCTATTCATTTTGATGAGTCTCGCCATAGACTTCAAAATTTATTAGGAATACCAAATCCTACGTCGTTCGTCTAAAAGACAACAGACATTTAGATCAAACTATATTTCATTTTTCTATTTTAGTTTAACCTAAACTAAGTAATGAATGGAGGAATAGTTTGGAATTAGAGGCCTTCGTTACAGAAGCCCTCCAAAATTTTATAGGTACAAATCCCTATATCTAATTTTACAGAATTGATCCACCCCTTAATTGGTAAGTGTAGCTGATCTAAACCATGATAGCTTACATACCAGGTGCATATAGGTAAGGCTTAATGTAAAATCCCAATCATAAGCCCACCTTAAAAACCACATAATTGCATGACACATAGAACCAGAGTGGCACTGACTGGAAACCAACCAGCCAACAACCTTCGATGTGGGGACCTGCAGCTCCAACGCTTGGTCTTCAACCTTCATCCAAGGGTCGCCTCCTCTGCGTCAATCGAGGGATCCCCTCTACATGCTGATTATGAAAACAATTGTTGCTGATCAATCAACAAAACTAATCGTTGTGGAATTTACTGCTGTGGAATTACCGCTGTGGATTATAAGACTTTGCTTTCCAAGGGATCACAGACTTTGTTTTCCAAGAGTTAACAGACTTTGTTTTCCAAAGGATTAAAAGCTTTTCGCAATGGGATTACCTCCGAACAGTATGGAATTTCCAAAAACTTTATGGGATTATAATTTTTGATTTTTCTTTTCCACTTACTGGATTACTTCAAGATCAAAGACAGTTCAAGGTTTCCTTTCGTGTTGGACCCCATCCCCAAGGACTGGCGATGGCTTCCAAAAGGGGGGAGATGTAGTGGGCATGACCTTGTCCACTTTTAAGACACCTGTGTACTTTTGAACTGTCCAGTGATGACCTTTACTGACCTCTCAGTAAAGCAAGACATTTACTACAAAATCATTCATTAAGCTGTAATCTGATAAATATAGTCACCAAAAGAGACTATTTCTATCTTTGATTTTAGGCTGATGTGATCAAAAGAATAACTTTTGTCATTTTCATGATGTGTGCTTTTAAGCTGTGTTATTCTTTAAGAGTTAAACTGTGTTCACTGCTGTGTTAAAGGGAAATCTCGGGTCACAGAGACCCGACTGTTTTGTTTAGAAATAAGAAGACAGTTTAATCCGTTGTTTTTCATGAACAAGGCGCCAGCTGCTCTGTCTTTTCCTAAACAATTTCCCTCTGCTCTGGCTGTAACCTTGGGTCGCGATAACACAAGTGAACTCCTCTCTTTGAATCCTGCTTTAAGTTCTAAGCTGTGGCTGGAACGCAGAGTCTGCGGGAGTCTGCAAGAGACTGCAGGAGACTG
Source organism: Garcialebias charrua (assembly GCA_038048925.1). Lineage (NCBI taxonomy): Eukaryota > Metazoa > Chordata > Actinopteri > Cyprinodontiformes > Rivulidae > Garcialebias > Garcialebias charrua. The sequence goes on from JBBPBX010007973.1 coordinate 53,586, forward strand.
CAAGAGTCTGCAGAGTTTGGAAGGAACCAGCAGGTTCCTCAGAGTTTGCTGGGAGCTTCAAAGAGATGTGAACCCTTCCCAAAGAGCTGGATGGACGTTTAGCCACACGCTAAGGGCATGTAGTCCAGCTAAGGACTGATAACAGGCTGTTATGAGTCCATTGAGAACGAGCGTTAACTCAAAACTTTGTTTATTCCTTCATGGAATAGTTATCTTGAAGTCAGAGGCCTGAAGCTGACATATTTTCTGATGACCAAGCGAAACCAGGAGACGTTGGGAGGTAAACGAATAACCTGCTCAGAGGTGCTGGTTCCCACAAGAACCCGTGCATCTGAAAAAGCTACAAGGTCTTCTCTCTTACCGGGCTGTCGTCAAAAGGTAAAGAGCTGTTTACAAAACGTACCTGGATTTTAGCAGAAGTCGGAGGAGAAGTGTCACTCTGGTATCATGCTCACGATAATTTCTTCTTAAATCTTTCCTCCTACTCTTTCCCCTCTCTATCTAAGCTGGAAACTATATTTAAGCTGAAGAGCCCACAGACTAAATATGTTAACATCCAATATTTATGTCTGTTGTGTTGAATTTAAGTGTGCTGACGTTTTAAATTGAAAGAAAGTGAAATCATGTCAATCAAGTGTAATGGTGTTAATTTAGTTGATTCATTTTAAATAAATGATAGTGTCTCTTTGACATATCAAACTAAGTTAACGTGTCCATTGTCACTTAATGGCTTTGTGTATTTATCCATCATAAAGATCACAGAGATATTGGGTAAACTGAAAAAGAACAGAATCCGTGAATTTACTATTCAATCTGAATAAGTAAATTAATTAAGGTAAAAAGGAGATCAGTATCAAAACTGACCCTCCTCATAACCCCTTACACTGGACTAAATTAATCACATTTTTCTTTTACAGTCAACAGAAGAAAATCGCCAGAATTCAACAACCTGTGTCATCTTCTGGAGGAAGACGTGAGACACCAGATGGAAATTTGTTACTTCTGTTTGTCACTTCAAACTTTTCCTATTAAACGTTATATTTTCTTAAGTGGTGTCCTCGAACATTCAATTTCCTAAACTTATTTTATAATGTGAAGTGTGTATTGTGTTTAAATCCATACTGGAAGTTAAGAGAACTTTCCATTTGCATTTGACCTTTAAAGAATCATAAGATAAAGATTATTAGAATCTGCTCAACTGTTATTACGTTATAAATTATTTGGTTCTAGGATGAAGTCATACAAAAAAAGTCAAAAATTAAAAGTGGCCAAAGTCCTTTGGACAGTTTAAAGTTAAAGAATTCACAGACCATCCATCTACCATCTACCACCCAGCAGCAACTTTACCAGGGAGACACTGGCAGTTTCAAAGATCACAGTGTGATGTTTTAAATCAACTTTATTTATAAAGCACATTTTAAAAACCACAAGGTCAACCAAAGTGCTGTACAATAACATAAAAGACAAGTTAATTAAAAACTATAAAAAGCATACAAAAATAAATACATATACCAGTCTTACTGCAGGTGTGTTAACATGCCATAAAAGATAAGATCACGTGTTAAAAGCCAAGGAATAAATGTGTGTTTTTAAATAAGATTTAAAAAGTTTTGAGGACTGTCAGCAGCAACTGCTCAGCTGATCTGAGATCGGGGAGGGCAGGAAGGTTGAAGCAGCTCAGATAAATATGGTTTTGCAACTTTATCAAGCACCTTGTGCATAACTAAATAATAAAATATGCTTTAATACATCTTTATTGTAAAAATACTAAATTGGAAAATACATGGGTTTAAAGAAGGCAACAAGGTAGGATTATGAATTGGGTTTAAAGATTACAGCTCATGAGGTACTCATTATAGCATGACATCTCTTTCACAACATTCTGTCAAAGCCTTTATTGTGTTCTTCTTCTAGTGGTGGCTAGTACTGTAGTAAATAGCTTGAGGGAACACTACTGCCACCATGTGGTAAGACGAGTAGGATTCTGGACCCCGCCCACAGAAGGGGGACAAAAAAGCTGTGGAAACAGAACATAGATGTGACCCGACCCGAACTGAGCCGACCTGAGCCGATCCAACCCGAGCCGAGCCGAGCGGTGGAAAAGAGGCTGCTGCTGGGCTGGGTGGGTGTGGAGAAGGTGAATAAAAGGCAGAGGATGCGCAGCACCGGGTCCTGCTCGCCGCCGCCTACACTATGATGAAAAATAAATAAACACACAGCACAAGAAAATGTATTTGATTTATTCGTATGCTTATAATAAAAAAAAAACGACAATGCTTTGCATACAGCAAAACAAAGACTGGGAAATGGACGGTTAGGTCAGTAAAAGTAGATTCTCAGAAAAACATGTTTTCTTTCTGTTCTTCCTGAAGCAAAACACAATTGAAGCAGTAAAAAATATTTGAGAATGATCTTGTGTAACTTAACGTAACTTAACATCTTTTTTTTTGTCCCACACTAGAGTTTTTGGGATCTGGTCACCCTAATCAGATATGAATCAGGTTTTGGTGGTTTTTCTGCTTGCTAATTTTTCACACATGTAGACTGTTTAAAAATTTAGTTTCTATCAAAGTCAAAGTCAACTTTATTGTCAGATCTGCAATATGTACTGTACAGGACATACACAGGACCGAAATTGCGTTTCTCTCAGTCCCTCGGTGCAACAGTAAACATCTAAACATTGAAACACTGAAACATATAATAATTGACATAAGCATAAAATAGTAAAACTAACACTGTCCTGAGTTTTTTGCATAGTGGTATAAGAGTATGAAAATTTACACCAACTCTAAAACTAAAACATTAAACATTTAATGAACATAATACTGTCCTGAGTTTTTGCATACTAGTATAAAAAAAGAGTATAAAAAGTATAACTAAAATAAACTAAAGGTTTCTAGCATTGACATTTGCAAAGTGAACATGAAGAGACTTTCAAGGATATAGCACACATTTTTGTATATTTTTATGTTAATTCCTTTTTTTACTGAGGCTAAGACAAATATTTACTTACTTAGTCATTACAAATTAATATTATGGTAACAGAATTTTCAAACAGCAACCTGTTTTTGTGCAATTTGCTCTGTCAGTCCAATTTTTTTTATTTTGAAATGAAGAGGTCAAAATTAAATGTTTTTGCAAACAATAATCAAACGACTAATAAATTATAATAATTGTTAATTGCAGACCTAATTTAAAATACTTTTTGGTAAAATGTTCTCATGGGCTATTGCTAATTCCTGAACCTTGAGTTTGTAACTAAGATAAGGCATGATGATTAAACAGCAGCACTCCCAGGATTTAAAAAAAAAATCCTATTTTTACCAGAGCTTTTACAAATAGCTCAGTTGAGATAATGATCAGGCTTGTGGGGGGTTTTCTTACAAGGAGGGAATGCCTTGAGGGTGCTTGTGTGGGGGTTGATAGGTGTTAAACAGGGGGGGTGATAAGTTGGGGGGTGGGCTTGTGTCTATTGTTTGCCAATGAATAGGAAATATTCCAATGTAATTGCTGGTTTCACCTTTTCAAACATCCACTTCTTTTACCTCCGTCAGTGTTGGAAAGCAACAGATATGCCTACTTCTGTCTTACGTGATGGTTCCTCCTTTTTTGAGGCATGGTATGGTTTCCTATAAATACTGTTTAACAAACACCATTATGTCATCTTAATAAACTATGATTTTATTCTAAGCACCTTGTTGGGTCAAGGGAAAACAGACATAAATACAAGCAATATCTAAGAGTGATTGCTGTTAGCACATCTTGCTCTGACTATAATCATTCTGACAGGGTGCCATGATAACATGGGTCATCATAGAATTACTGACTTAAATAAAAAAGTATCTTTTCATTACAGTTTGCAAGCACTGTCACAAGAAATTTGTTTCCATTCACGAGCGTCATTCTCTTTCCATCAATACCTGGTGGGCCACTCTGCTCAAAATGCCCGGGCCGATTTTTTGTCCCAGTCCAGCCCTGTCTGTAGGCCTTTGTAGTCCTCTGCGCACAAAGTGGCGAGGAAAAACGTGGAGTGGACTTCAGTCTGCTTAAACCGGTTCAAAAAGCTCCTATTCCAACTGGTATTAAATTAGAACTTTTCAATGTGCAGTCTCTTTCCAACAAGTCATGTTTAATTCATGATCACATTCTGGAGAAGAACTTGGACCTCATGTGTCTTACAGAGACGTGGCACCAACCAGATGTGTTCAGTTCTCTGAATGAGGCGTGTCCCTCTGGATACAGTTATCTGCAGAGAGCCCGCAGCACTGGCCGCGGTGGTGGTCTGGCTGTAATTTATCGCAGTAATTTAAAATTGTCTCATCTGTCTTCTCAGGACTTTTCCTCTTTTGAATGTCTGGCTTTCAGCTTCAAAGCCCCACTCCTGATGAATGTTATATTAATTTATAGACCTCCCAAACCGCATGTTTCATTTAACTCAGAGATGCATGACCTCCTCACTTTTTTCTGCACCTCCCCTGTGAAGACTATTTTTCTTGGCGACTTAAATATCCACGTGGACAATTCTTCTTCACCTCTGGCAACAGATTTTAAGTCTCTTCTGGACTCTCTTAATCTCACTCAACATGTTGACGCCCCTACGCACAGCAGGGGGCATACTCTGGATTTGGTGATTACAGACACTGTACTCATCAATAACTTATCTGTATATGACCTGGGTGTCTCAGACCACAGGGTCATCTCCCTGGAAGTGCCTTCATCTTCGCCTGCTTCAAACCCAAAACGACCCATCCAGTTCCGTGACCTTAAAAACATTTCCCTTGATGTTCTGTCTGCTGATCTTCACACCCTGACCGCTGTCAATCATCCTTCTGCAGATGACTCTGTGGATTACTACAACCAATCTCTTCGGGAGCTCCTGGACCTACACGCCCCCTTGAAGACAAGACTGGTGTCTTTCTCGCGTTCAGCCCCTTGGTACACTGATGAGCTGCGCAAGATGAAGGCAACTGGCCGTGCTATTGAGAGACGTGTAAAATCATCTGGTCTCTCTGTGCATAAGCAGGCATATAAAGAACATCAGAAAGCGTACGCCTATTCTCTTAAAGAAGCACGCTCCAAATATTATTCTAACATCATCAACACCTGCCCTGGAAACTCTAAACAGCTCTTCTCCACAATAACTCGTCTGCTTAATCCCATTAAACAAACTCTTGAGGACTCTGCTCAAAAATGCGACCTGTTTCTCTCATCTTTTAAAACCAAAGTTGACACTATCAGATCTCAGCTCCACAACCTTCCCGTTCTCAGTGTGCCACCTACCCGTCTGCATTCTGGGACCCTAGGCAGCTTTGACGAAGTTGTTCAGAGTGAGGTGGAGGCCATCATCAAGAAAATGAAGCCTTCATCCTGCGCCCTGGATCCTTTCCCCTCGTCTCTCATAAAAACCAATCATTCTGCAATAGGCCCACTTATCACTCAAATAATAAATCAGTCTCTACAATCTGGTCATGTTCCACTGCCTCTAAAAACCGCCATCATTAGGCCTCTTCTGAAAAAATCTAATTTGGATCCCAACATTTTTTCTAATTACCGCCCAATTTCACACCTCCCTTTTCTGTCTAAAGTGCTGGAAAAAGCAGTTGCTGCCCAGCTGCAGGATCACCTACAACAACACTCCCTATATGAGAAGTTCCAGTCTGGATTCAGGGCAGCTCACAGTACTGAGACTGCACTGCTGAGAGTAACAAATGATGTCCTCATGGCTGCTGACACTGGCTCTCCCTCCATCCTTGTCCTCCTTGACCTCACTGCAGCCTTCGACACTGTGGACCATAGTATCCTCCTCCACCGTCTTCATGTGGAGGTCGGTCTCTGTGACACAGTCCTGGACTGGTTCAAATCTTTCCTCTCCAATAGGCTGGAATGTGTTAGTCTTGGCAACGCCACGTCCCAGACAGTCTGTGTCTCCTGTGGTGTCCCTCAGGGGTCGGTTCTGGGGCCCCTGCTGTTTTCCCTTTACATGCTGCCTTTAGGTCAAATTATTAATCAGTTCAACATTTCTTTTCACTGTTATGCCGACGATACACAGCTTTACATCAGGACTGGAGCATCCTCATCTTCCAACTTGTCATCTCCATCTTCACTCACTGCCCTCTCTGCCTGCCTGGAGGCAATTAGGGCATGGATGAATCAGAACTTTCTTCAATTAAACTGCTCCAAGACTGAGGCCATACTGATTGGCACCCCTCACCAGGTACAGACATCTCCTATAACAAGACTTTCCTTTTCTGGACAAGACATCACCCTCTCCACCTCTGTTACTAATCTTGGAATAAAAATGGACTCCAATCTTACATTTGAAAATCACATTAAACATCTGTTTAAAACTTGCTTCTTCCATCTTCGAAACATCTCCAGACTTCGCCCATCTCTAACTTTTTCCGATGCTGAGAAGCTCGTCCATGCTTTTGTCTCCTCCAGGCTCGACTACTGCAACTCCCTGTTTATTGGAATCCCTGGCAAAAACCTTCAGAAACTTCAATATATTCAAAACAGTGCAGCAAGGATCTTGTTGAGAGTTCGTAAATTTGAACATATTACGCCCATTCTCCATAACCTTCATTGGCTTCCTGTCGCCTACAGAATTCAGTACAAAACTGCTCTCATTACACATCAATGCTTACACGGAACTTCACCAGATTATCTGAAGGATATTCTTATTCCATACTCATCCACCCGTTCGCTGCGGTCACAGAACAGTAATCTCCTTCACATTCCGAGAACCAAATTAAGGACCATGGGAGACCGGGCTTTCAGTGTGGCTGCCCCCCGCCTGTGGAACTCTCTTCCTGACTGTCTAAGAGCCCCACAGTCTGTGGTTGACTTTAAGAGCGGCTTGAAGACCTTTCTTTTCGACCAAGCATACTCTACCTCCTCATGATTCTACTTTTGATCTTAGCTGATATTGTTATTGATTTTAATTGTTTTATTATTTGTTTTATTGTCATTTAATTCTGTTGCTCCTTGTAGCACTTTGAGATTTTCATTAATGAAAAGTGCGTTATAAATTGAATTCATTATTATTATTATTATTATGTAAATTGACAAGTCACACCTCACATATTAATAGCAGGGACCTGTCAAAGTCTTTGTTAGTCTAATTCACAAACGAGGCTCCTCTGTTCTCATCAGGTGTGAGACGCCTGGGAACCAAATCCAGGGCTGCACTATAAGTTTTAGAAATTTGGAATCTTAGACCTCCTCCTCTGTTTAACGATGGTTTCTCTCTTTTTACATAAATCGCCTCCTTCACACCCCTCTCAAACCACCTGTGCTCTCGGTCCAAAATATGTACATTCTGGTCCTCAAAAGAGTGTCCCTTGTCCGTGAGGTGGAGGTGAACAGCTGAGTTTTGTCCAGAGGAGGAGGCTCTCCTGTGTTGGGACATTCTTCTGTGGATGGGCTGTTTAGTTTCTCCAATGTATAGGTCTGGACAGTCCTCGCTGCACTGAACTGCATACACTACACCACTCTGTTTGTGTGTGGGTGTCTTGTCCTTCGGGTGGACCAGCCTCTGTCTGAGAGTCCTGCTGGGTTTGAAATGTACTGGGATGTTGTGTTTGTTGAAAATCCTTCTGAAATTCTCTGATAGTCCAGCAACATAAGGGATGACAATGTTTTTTCGTCTGTTCTCCTTTTTCTGTTCCTTATTGTGTTTTGTAAATTTCCTCGCTGACTTGACAAAAGCCCAGTTAGGATATCCACATGTTTGGAGAGATTTTTCAATGTGTTTCTGTTCCTTTTCCTTCCCTTCTGTCTTCGTGGGGATGTGTTCGGCCCGATGCTGTAAAGTTCTGATGACAGAAAGTTTGTGTTCCAGTGGATGGTGAGAGTCAAACAGAAGATACTGGTCTGTGTGGGTTGGTTTTCTGTAAACTTCAATGTTGAGACTGTCCTCTCCCTCCATATGCACCAAACAGTCCAAAAAAGGAAGCTTATTGTCGTTAGCATCCTCTCTGGTGAACTTGATGTTGTTATCGACCGAGTTAATGTGTCTGGTGAACGCTTCCACCTCCCTGGCTTGGATTTTGACCCAGGTATCATCCACATATCTGAACCAATGGCTTGGCGCTGTTCCCTCATAGGAGTTTAGGGCTCTCTGTTCCACTTCCTCCATGTAGAGGTTTGCAACAATGGGTGACACTGGGGATCCCATGGCACAGCCGTGCTTCTGTCTGTAAAATCTGTCATTGAACTTGAAATAGGTGGTGGAGAGGCAGAGATCCAGCAGGGTGCGGATGTGGTCTGGGGTGAAGTTGGTCCTTTTGTCCAAATACTTGTCTTGTAGAAGTTGTTTTTTGACGGTTTCTACTGCTTCAGAAATGAGTATGCACGTGAAAAGAGGTCACATCATACGATACGATCATACGATAGTCCAGTTGTTCTGTATTGAACGCCTTTTTTGATTTTATCATGTCCTGGACGACTGAGAATCTTCACCAGCGTATTCTCCTAACAGTTCTGTGAGTTTAATACATAACATACATTTGTAATACAAAACAATCTCTCCATTTCAGCAGAAATCAGTGGCTGGAAGCACTGTTGGCTTCTGGGTAGCGTACTGTTTGGTAGTGTAGTTTGCCTCTCCTTCCTGTCCTCTCAAACCCACCCAGTCAAAACAGATGACCGTGTGTCCTGAGCTGGTTCTGCTGGAGGTTTCTTCCTTTTAAAAGGGAGCTTTTCCTTTCCACTGTAGCCATTGTTCTTGCTCAGGATGGGAGACTGCGACAAAGTGAACATTGAATGCCTGCTGGCTTCCTTAGATAGAGAACTTTCCTAATATCTATCTATCTATCTATCTATCTATCTATCTATCTATCTATCTATCTATCTATCTATCTATCTATCTATCTATCTATCTATCTATCTATCTATCTATCTATCTATCTATCTATCTATCTATCTATCTATCTATCTATCTATCTATCTATCTATCTATCTATCTATCTATCTATCTATCTATCTATCTATCTATCTATCTATCTATCTATCTATCTATCTATCTATCTATCTATCTATCTATCTATCTATCTATCTATCTATCTATCTATCTATCTATCTATCTATCTATCTATCTATCTATCTATAATGGCGGAGGCGGTATTTCCGGTACTCTTTGCCCCACTCCCCTCAGGACGGAGGTTGAGGAGCATCAAATGTAGAACCACTAGACTGAGGAACAGCTTCTACCCTGAGGCTGTTAGACTCATGAATGAATAAATAAAAATAAAATAAAAATAAACACTGCAAAATATCACATCATGCTGATGCTGATCTGTTTTCTTGTTGCTGTGTTCATCTGTGACCATCTGCTCATACAGACTCATGTTCGTGCTGCTGTTTATAATGATGTTTTTCCACTATATTAGGGCTTAGTGTATTACTAGTTGATGTTTTTCTTAGTTAATTCTAGATGTTATTACTGTTTTTCTCTTGCATTTGTTGTTGGATGTAACTGGGACCCCGTGTACATAATCTCGTTTTCATCACATGTACCACATGCGGTGCAAATGACAATAAAGACTCTCTGACTCTGACTCTATCTATCTATCTATCTATCTATCTATCTATCTATCTATCTATCTATCTATCTATCTATCTATCTATCTATCTATCTATCTATCTATCTATCTATCTATCTATCTATCTATCTATCTATCTATCTATCTATCTATCTATCTATCTATCTATCTATCTATCTATCTATCTATCCATCCATCCATCCATCCATCCATCCATCCATCCATCCATCCATCTATCCATCCATCCATCCATCCATCCATCCATCCATCCATCCATCCATCTATCTATCTATCTATCTATCTATCTATCTATCTATCTATCTATCTATCTATCTATCTATCTATCTATCTATCTATCTATCTATCTATCTATCTATCTATCTATCTATCTATCTATCTATCTATCTATCTATCTATCTATCTATCTATCTATCTATCTATCTATCTATCTATCTATCTATCTATCTATCTATCTATCTATCTATCTATCTATCTATCTATCTATCTATCTATCTATCTATCTATCTATCTATCTATCTATCTATCTATCTATCTATCTATCTATCTATCTATCTTATCTATCTATCTATCTATCTATCTATCTATCTATCTATCTATCTATCTATCTATCTATCTATCTAT
>JBBPBX010007974.1:3363-13435 GCA_038048925.1 Garcialebias charrua
TGAGCTCAGAAACAAACCACACTACAAACATTTAACTGGGTCTTTGACTCAGGTCACACAGTTCTCTGTCAGCCAGCAGGGGGCAGTACAGGAACAACTGCTGAACGCCAGCCTTCACGATGGAGCTCAAAGTCAAAGTGAACTTTATTGTCAGAACTGCAATATGTACAGGACATACACAGGATTGAAATTGCATTTCTCTCAGTCCCTCGGTGCAACAGTAACCATTTAAACACTAAAACATTTAATAAACATAAGCATAAATGAAATAATAAAAGTGTAATACTGTCCTGAGTTTTTGCATAGTAGTATAAAAGTATAAAAAGTTACACCAACACTAAAACACTAAACATTTAATAAACATAAGCATAAAATGAAATAATAAAAGTGTAATACTGTCCTGAGTTTTTGCATAGTAGTATAAAAGTATAAAAAGTATATCTATAAAATAAAATGAAAGTTCTGGCATTGACATTTGTAAAAGAGTGACAAAGCAGCATATGAAGTTTATGTACACAGTATATGTATGAGGTAGTTGATATTGGTATAGAGGTAAAGTGGCATATGCAATAAGGCTAGTAAAAAGAATATATATATCAGCAGTAGTGTAGATATAAAAAGTAGTGTAAATGTAAACAGTAGTAATAAATGTAAACAGTAGTAATAAATGTAAACAGTAGTAATAAATGTAAACAGTAGTAATAAATGTAAACAGTAGTAATAAATGTAAACAGTAGTAATAAATGTAAACAGTAGTAATAAATGTAAACAGTAGTAATAAATGTAAACAGTAGTAATAATGTAAACAGTAGTAATAAATGTAAACAGTAGTAATAAATGTAAACAGTAGTAATAAATGTAAACAGTAGTAATAAATGTAAACAGTAGTAATAAATGTAAACAGTAGTAATAAATGTAAACAGTAGTAATAAATGTAAACAGTAGTAATAAATGTAAACAGTAGTAATAAATGTAAACAGTAGTAATAAATGTAAACAGTAGTAATAAATGTAAACAGTAGTAATAAATGTAAACAGAGCTCAAACAGTTTGAGGAACCACAGAGGTGGAGCTCAGGTTGGTCTATGCAGGGCTGTTCAACTAAACTAACCCGGGGGCACAGCTACTGAAAGTCCAGAGCCCAGGGGCCGGACATGCAGCAATTACGTGTATTGTCATGAAGTAAATTTGTTTTGTTTTAAAGTCTAGTTTTATTTAAAATGAACCCACTGGTGGACCCAACTGAGCTCACCTGTGGACTGATTTGACCCCCGGGCCACCAGTTGACTTGCCCTGGTCTAACATCTACCTGTCCAGAGTCCTGAGGAGGATTCAGCTTTGACAGCATGATGTGTTAGCTAAAGTGGTTTCAGTTAAATAGACTATCACTTAATGTTAAAAGAAAAATCTAATTTCATCTTATTTAAGAATAAGAATAAAAATTACAATCCAGAAAAAAACTAAAATTTATATTAATAACAATTTACTTTCTAATGTTTCATCAACAAAGTTTTTAGGTGTCTATATTGATGAGAAACTTTGTTTTAAGAATCACTGTGAATCGGTGTATAAGAAGATTTCTAAATCTTTAGGTATTATAAAAAAGGTTAAACCATATTTAAAGGACAACACCCACCGTGACAGTAACAATTCACCATATTGGAGAATTACTGTAGTATTTTATGAATTTTATTTTCATTTTTGCATTTGGGCCAGGCGAGGGTTAAAAAAAAAAAAAAAAAACAACCCACTCCCGAATGAATCCGGAAACCTGGCCGAAAAGTCCCGAAGGGTCATGCCTTTTGTTACATGATCTCCACCCAGAAGGCAGAAGGTAGGAGTGAGTTTCCATGGAGGTTTATGAGAGAGAGTGCGTTAAAAGTGCATATTTCCTGCATATTTCCTTGTGCATTTGTGTGTGGACCAGCGCTCTGATTTTATTTATTATTTATTTTATAACACCGCTGCGGACCTGTTGCTGCTCTCATTCATTCTGGAGCGAGCCGCGCGTGTCTCTGGCTCCTCGTTCCTCGTTCCTTTGAAGTTCCTCGTGCCGGTGTAATTTGCTCCCTCGAGTGTATGTATTTGCTCTCGTCAGCCTTGTTGCGGGAAGCAGTGAAGCACGCGCGCGGGCAGAGCTCAGCTGCGAGGCTGGGTGCCTTTCTGATCACGGGTGGGGGAGAGAATAAAAAGTCAATGCGGAAATGAATGAATTTGTCGCGATCAAACGAATAAAACTAGTATGTCTAAGTGGATGCTCGCTCAGAATATGAGTGAGCGACAGCAGGATTAATTAACACAGGCAGCTTTAGGAGTATTTAAAAATGCTTCCTTTTTCTTTCCCTCGCTCGCCTGTAACTCCAAGGCGTCACTTTAGTGACGTGAATGCCCAAGTGAATGCCCATATATGGAGAGGGGCAGATTTTCCCGGAGCTGCATGCTAAAATCTGCTATAAATCATGAAATAACACATTTAGTGTTATTTCTCCACAATATAAGTAAACGCTCCTGTATTATTTTTAAATAAACTAATAAATATTAATGGCGATGCAATTGGAAAACATGGTGGGTGTTGGGCTTTAAAAACAAGTACTTTGACTTTGTACAATAGTTTAATTTATCCCCTTATTTCTTACTGTAATTTAATTTGGGCTAGTACCTATCCTTCTTACTTGCAGTCAATTCATAAACTTCAAAAGTCTTTTGTAAGAATTGTCACTAACTCATTTAGCTCCATCCACACCTCTCTTTAAAAAATTTGAAATTCTTACAATCTATGATGTGAATAAGTATCAAACAGGAATCCTTATGTATAAAGTTATATGTATTCCACTCATTCTATAATGAGTGGAATACATATAAATATAAATATTTAGGTAAAGATCCTAAATATGTTCATAATGTCTTTGAGTTTAATTCTAATTATTATTCATACTCTACAAGAAGGAGGTGTGATTTACATATCCCCTTCTGTAGAACAACTGTTGCTAAATTTTCATTCATGTATCAGAGTGTTGTGCTGTGGAACAGTTTAAAACAATTAAGTGAATCATGTACAACATTATCTGTATTTAAAAGAAAGTTTAAACAAACTTTATAGATTTTCTAACACATTAGTTTTTTTAAATTTATTTATCATTTTAATATTTTTCGACAACTTAAATGTATTTAATATTATATTTTGCTTTGGTATGTAATTGTGTGTGTTTATAAAGCTTTTATGATTTTCTTCTTTATTTTTTAGGAGGGGGGGGGGGTGCTTGTAAGCCCAATTAGGGTTTTTATGACCTCTCCTGCACATTTAAAAAAAACTTTTCTTTTATGTGTGTTGTTTCTTTTTGTGCAAACAATAAAACAAAACAAATATCTGTAATCAGGCTGAGCTATACGCCTTTTAGTTCCAGAGGCTGTGGCAGCCATCTTGAATGGTCTGCCTCCAGCAGTGGAAGCCCATCCAGTGACAGTTTCAGTAAAATATTTCTGTTCCCTACCTGACACTGTCCCATGTAGGCCAGGGTCTTCCCCCCCTGCTGCAGGTGGCACAGACTGCGGTGGACCAGGCCGTCCGTGTCACAGACCGGGTCATACAAGTTCTTATCGCAAGTTCCGGGTCGACCCACACAGTCGTACTGAGGACAGTCTGACGAGTTGCTCAGACACACGCGATGCTTCGGGACGCACCTGAAAAATATGCAGACCACACCCGACATGTTCTTATTTGAGAGGACACAACTATTGTCAGACCAGAAACCACACAGGCAGTGTTGTATAAAGTACTTCAAAGTGATACTTCAGTGAAAGTACAAGTATCTTACCACAAAATTACGTTGGTAAACGTTAAAGTCTCCTGAAAAATTATTACTTAAGTAAAAGTCTTAAATTAGCTGAAATTTAATGTACTTAAGTATAAAAAGTAAATTTCTCATGTAAAATGTACTTAAAGTGAAAGTATTAAGTAAAAGTGAATGGTTAGAATTTCCAAAACAACATTTATTGGGTGAGATATCCAATGACAAAAACTTGAAAAGTTTGAACTGAACAATTCATCCATCCATCCATCCATCCATCCATCTTCTTCCGCTTATCCGGGGTCGGGTCGCGGGGGTAGCAGCCTAAGTAGGGAGGCCCAGACTTCCCTCTCCCCAGCCACTTGGAGCAGCTCCTCCGGGGGAATCCCAAGGCGTTCCCAGGCCAGCCGAGAAACATAGTCCCTCCAGCGTGTCCTGGGTCTTCCTCTGGGTCTCCTCCCGGTGGGACATGCCCGGAACACCTCACCAGGGAGGCGTCCAGGAGGCATCCTAACCAGATGCCCGAGCCACCTCAACTGGCTCCTCTCGATGTGGAGAAGCAGCGGCTCTACTCCGAGTCCCTCCCGGATGACTGAGCTTCTCACCCTATCTCTAAGGGAGAGTCCAGCCACCCTGCGGAGAAAACTCATTTCAGCCGCTTGTATCCGAGATCTTGTTCTTTCGGTCATAACCCAAAGCTCATGACCATAGATGAGGGTGGGAATGTAGATCGATCGGTAAATTGAGAGCTTTGCCTTTCGACTCAGCTCTCTCTTCACCACGACAGACCGGTACAGCGCCCGCTTCACTGCGGACGCTGCACCTATCCGCCTATCGATCTCACGCTCCAGTTTTCCCTCATTCGTGAACAAGATCCCGAGATACTTAAACTCCTCCACTTGGGGCAGGACCTCCTCCCCGACCCGGAGAGGGCATGCTACCCTTTTCCGGCTCAACAATTCATTCATTTATTTATTTCTATAGCACTTTACACAACCATGGTGATGGTGACCAAAGTGTTTAACAAAAAACAGTTCTTAAAATGACAACAGGTTAAAAACCAAGAAAAACACAACATAATAGCAAAAAGAAAACCAGAAATGTCACCACATATTTAATTACTAAAAGCCTGTTGGAATACAAAAGTATTAAGCTTCGATTTAAAAGGGCCAAATTCAATAATCTGACATAGCTTAAGACTTTTTCCAGAGTAGAGGTGCAGCCGCAGAAAAGGCAAGGTCACCCCAGCATTTATATTTTGTCCTTGGAACAGAGAGCAGGAGCTGTGTGAACTCAGAGACCTGGAGCGGGCGGGGGAACTTAACAACTCCATTATATAAGGAGGAGCGATCAGGGCTTTAAAAACAAATAATAAAAGTTTAAAATATATTCTAAAACGGACAGGAAACCACTGTAGAGAGAATAAAACAGGTGTGATGTGGTCCCGTCTAGGAGTGTTGGTTAAAAGGTGAGCTGCTGCATTCTGAACAAGCTGGAGGCGGCTCAGTGATGACTGAGGCACACCAACATACAGAGCGTTACAATAATCGAGCCTAGAACTGATAAAAGCATGAACAGCCTTCTCCAAGTCGCAACGGTTTAAAAAGGGTTTGACCATTTCTAAAAGGCGTAATTAAAGTGGGCCTCAACACACTGTGAAACTGTAACTCCTCCCCCGAAGCAGATTCAAAATCTCCCTCAAAATGGGCGTGTCGAGAGACAAGGAGGGGAGGAGGTTGGGGGTTGTGCTTTTGTTCACGCCTCCTCCAGCAACAACCTAAAACAAACTAAACCTCTAGCCAACAACATAAACCAAGCAACAACAAAGAATAAACATGTACAGGTAGCCCCCTAGTTACGTAAGAGTTAGGGAGATAAGAACGGTTTGCAGCTCGATTCTGCCGTAGCTAGGGGGTGAAATTAGCGTCCAGTTCGTAGGTCCTTATTCCGTTCGTAGGTCTAACGGAGCGCGCGCACACATTTAAGCATGTACAGTAGTGTACTGTAATGTTAAACATTGCTATTCACATTTACAGAATAAATAAAAATATATTTTCTTACTTTGAGATGGTCAAAGCCGACATCTTAGGTTGCCATGCGTTGATTGTTGTCGGGCCGAGCAGCGCGGCGGCAGGCGAGCTAACCACGGCAGCTGCTCAAGGCCTGTGTTAGCTAGCTGGCTAGCTTCTGCTAGCCAGGCCATGAGCTGGTGTTGGAGCGGCGGCGCGATCGGCGATCAATCTGCAGCTGCTCTTCCAGCCTGAGACGTCCACAGAGCTCACAGAGCGATTCCAGCTAGTAATTAATCCATATGATGCGATCCTGGTCAGGCCAGCTCCCGGCAGCTAACCTAAAATGGCGTCCGGTGTTCTACATTAATTTGTGACCGGAGACCCCCGTGACTGAACCTAAAATGGCGTCCGGTGTTCTACATTAATTTGTGACCGTGTAAACTGAAGACCTACTTCCTGCTGCCCAAGATTGCTCAAAAATGATCAGAAATGATCATTTTTATCATAATTATTATTTATAAAGCCTTTAAAACAACCACAGCTGCAACAAAGTGATGTACACATGAAATTAAGAACATTTAAACACAAAAAAAAAAATATATATATTTTTTTTAATACAGTAATTTCATATTTTTATTAAATATGATACGTTCGTAGGTCCCGTTGTTCGTAGGTCGATGGAGTCGTAAGTAGGGGGTTTGCTGTAGATGTTTTTATATATTCCACCCGATCTATCCAAAACCAAAGGCTTAAAAAAAATGAAAACAAAATCACTAAGTTCTCCGTGACCAGGGATTGAACCCGGGTCTCCCGGTTCCCAAACCACCTCTTTCACCACTGATCCAACTAGCCATTCATGCATTGCTCCTCCATCGCACAGTATTAAAACAAATACAACCAAATAGTTTCGCTGAAGTGAAAAATATTCTTAAAAAAATAAGTTAGAATATACAACTAACTTGTGCCATTCCGAAAACTATAATATGCTTTTTTGGAGAGCTTTTCAGGAGTGAAATGTACCACTTCCATATAAGGTATGAACTGCAGTGAGGACCGTCTCATCTCTGCAGGGGATTGGCTCTGCTTGAACCAAGTTCATGACGTCAGAGTGTACAAGACACATCAGAGTGAACAGTCCATGACCAATATGAAAATTAAGGTGCAATAACCTCTGTTCAACCCATAGGACTACCGTAAACACGTTTTTAGACCAAATATTGCAGATTTAAACAAATACAAACAATTACATGAAAATTAACACAGACATAGTGCTATGAAACCTTTTAAACACATTCTAGGGAGTATATCAGCTAAAAAAAAGTTAAATTTCGGTTTAGTTCCTCTTTAAAAAAATCCAGACCGGACAACAGAGGCAATATGTTTGAGTTCTTGTTTAGCAAATGTTTGATTTCAGAGATGCAGTCAAAGAGAGAAAGCATTGGGTTACTGGATCTAGGCTTTAATGGTAAATAGATCTGCAAATCATCTGCATAAAAATTAAAGTTGACATTGTGGTGTCTTATAATAGATCCAAGTGGCAACATGTACAAGGAAAAGAGCAGTGGGCCCAAAATGGAACCCTGGGGCACCCCACACAGAAGAGGGGCTGTAGAGGAAGAGGAGCTATTGCGCAAGATAGAGTTCTATCAGATAAATAGGACGTGAACCACTTCAGAGCAGTACCACGAATCCCAACCAAATCACGGAGGCGAGACAGAAGGACAGAGTGGTCCACAGTGTCAAAGGCTGCTGGGAGGTCGAGAAGCACCAGAGCTACTGGGCATCCAGAGTCAACTTACTGAGCTATGTCGTTATGAACTCTCAGTAATGCAGATTCTGTGCTATGCCGGGATCTAAAACCAGATTGAAATTTATCCAGGATTGGGCTTTTTTCCAAAAAAGGCAGAATTTGCATGAGAATGATTTTTTCCAAAACTTTGGAGAGGAAGGGTAAATTATAAATAGGTCTAAAATTAGATACCATACCATACCATACCATTTTATTTATAAAGCACTTTAAACAGGAAAAAGTCCACACAAAGTGCTGGACAAACAAACACGCAACAGGCAACACAGACAATGAAGTACAACACGAAAAACATAAAAACATTGCAGATCATAAATCAAACGATCCAATACAAATCAGCTGGCATTGAAAGCGATGGAGTAGTAGTGAGTTTTTAACCGGGATTTGAAAACCGAGAGGGAGGGGGCCTGTTTGATGAGCAGCGGTAACTCGTTCCAGAGTCTTGGGCCTGCTACAGAGAACGCCCTGTCACCCCTGCGCTTAAGGCGAGTTTCTGGAACTATTAAGAGTACCTGATCCTCTGACCTCAAAGCACGTGGAGGGACATATGGGTGTATCAGATCCGAGAGATAGGCGGGGGCGAGACTGTTCAGCGATTTGTAGACATACATGAGAATTTTGAATTGGATTCGAATATAGATAAAACCAAGGGATCAAGATTTGTTTTTTGAGAAGGGGTCGGACCGTTGCATGTTTAAAAGCAGAAGGCATAATTCCAAGGGACAAACATGAATTAAAAAAAGGAAGAAGGTAAGGACCAACAATATCAAATACCTCTTTCAATAATCTAGTGGGGAGAAAACCACTAACTGCCCCAGTGGGGCAGTTAGTGGGTTTAACGGATTTAACTGTTTTGTCCAAGAGGGAGTTAGACTGAGGGTGAAAACTGGCATACAGGTATGCCAGTTTTCACCCTCAGTCAGCCTCACCAGTTCAGTTATCACTCACACCAGCTCCAGGTGCGTTCATTATCGTTCCAGGTGCTTCCACTTTCCACTCACCCTCTGTCCTACTTAGACAGTTTCTCGTCCCCCCCCTCCTCGTTGGTTCATTATCTTAGGCTCTCTGACCAAATGTCCTGGTCCTCCTTCTCACGCTCCTTGTATTGTTTGTAAGTACAGCTGCCACGTCAATCCTTCGTTTTCATTTGTTTGTTTAATAAATCAGTTTTTATTTTATTTCGTGTTCCCCGTGTCCACCTGCACTTGTGTCCAACACCAACCATAATAAATGCACACTATGATGAATGTTAGCATGAATAAATGAATAAAAACATGATGTGAGTGGTATTTATGTAAATATGAACTTCTGTCATGGTTCCAGGCCTCGCTCATATTGTTCCATGAGTCCTGTGTGTTCTGTCAGGTTAGTGACTCTGAGAGATAAAAGCCCTGGAAGCAGCAGGAGAACAGTGTATGTTTGGACAGCAAGGGTTGAGGAGAGGGGCCTGGAGATAAACGAAGCTTTGTGAATAAAACAGAGTCACCAGGCCCGCACAGTAAACCAGCGCCACCTGAAACAACAAGCTGGCTGTCAGTCAACCGCGGGACATGGGGCTGGTGGGGGAGCACAAAACGTCTTTTCCGCCGTAAACGTTGCATCTATTATGTGTCCCCGCTGATGCGTCACGTATGTTACACGTCACCGCTGACAACCCGGAAATGTGGGCTGGTGTTTTGCCAAAAATGGATTGGCTGCCAAATGACGGCCACAGGAGCATGCACGGAAGGACTTTAACAAGATTAACACTTAAAAACAATTATTTGTTTGCTCGACATTATAGTAAAGGTGTGTCTCAGTTGAACTTTTCTTTAATAAGTGCACGTAATGGTCAAACCAGCTGAATTTCTAAAATAGTTTCACTTCACCCAGCATCACCTGCTGCTGAGAGGTGCTGTGAAGCGTGCACGCGCAGCTGTACAAGCCTCCGCATTTCTTAGAACTTTAACAAGATAAGCACCTAAAAACATTTATTTGTTTGCTCGAAATTATAGTAAAAGTGTGTCTCAGTTGAACTTTTCTTAATAAATTCACTTTGACGGTTAAAACATGGCAAAATGACGCCAACGAAATAAAGCAGCTTTAATTTTACTACACGCTCACCCGCCCATAATGACAGAAACACCTATTTATTTTTTTATTCATTCAAACCCGTTGAATTCTTCATCATCTGTATCGCTGGCGAAGAGTTCTGCCAATTCCTGAGGTAAATGATGCAGCTGCCTCCTCTTCCTCCCCGGCGCAGTTGAAGTTCTCCTTCGCGTCAGCTCCAGCTAACATCCCAGAACTTTCTGAACCCCGACTGGATGGATCCTTTAGTGACTGAGGTTCACGCTTTATCGATCCATCCGTGGACCTGCTGCAACATCGCGTGGTGCATCCATCCTGTAGCCATGAAGCTGTGCTCGCCGTCTAACATCCATTCCTCCCAAAGGCGGCGCAGAGCTGTTTTGAAGCTCCGGTTCA
>JBBPBX010007974.1:44769-58437 GCA_038048925.1 Garcialebias charrua
TACATATATATATACATACACATATATATATACATACATACATATATACACATATATATACACACATATATATATACACATATACATACATATATACATACACATACATACATATATATACATATACATACATACATACATATATATATATATGCACTTAAAAGGCTCCAATTAATTAAGAACTTTATTTGTTTTATAAATTTAATAGACCATCTATAATGTCCATATTTTTAACACAATTTCCAGTTTACTGTACACTGTACTATAAAAAAGAGAAGAAAATGTCCTTACTTTTATGGAAGGGGTGTTGCAAGGGAGGGAGAAAGGCTTATTGGGAGGGAGTTGCAGAAGTTGCAGGTGAGTGAGGAAGGGCAGGTGAGTCCAAAATGGCAGCTGAGGTGGAGGGGCAAGTGATGCAGAAGGTGATGTTGATACTGGTGCAGGTGAGTGAGGAGGGGCAAGTGAGTCCAAAATGGCAGCTGAGGTGAAGGGGCAAGTGATGCAGAAGGTGATGTTGATGCTGGTGCAGGTGAGTGAGGAGGGGCAGGTGAGTCCAAAATGGCAGCCGAGGTGGAAGGGCAAGTGATGCAGAAGGTGATGTTGATACTGGTGCAAGTGAGTGAGGAGGGGCAGGTGAGTCCAGAAAGGCATCTGAGGTATAGGGTACTGGTGATGCAGAAGGTGCTGGTGAGTGAAGAGAGACAAGTGAGTCAGGAGAGGCAGCCGAGTTATATAAAAAAGAAACAAAAAAAGAAAATAAAATGTCGTTACCTTTATGGAGGGGCAGATGATGCAGAAGGTGCTGGTGAGTGAAGAGGGACAGGTGAGTCAGGAGAGGCAGCTGAGTTATATAAAAATGAAATAAAATAAAAAGAAAATGTCTTTACCTTTATGGAGGAGCAGGTGATGCAGAAGGTGCTGGTGAGTGAAGAGGGACAGGTGAGTCAGGAGAGGCAGCTGAGTTATATAAAAAAGAAATTAAAAAAAGAAAATGTCTTTACCTTTATAGAGCAGGTGATGCAGAAGGTGCTGGTGATTCTGGTACTGTGGGTGAAGAGGGACATGTGAGTCAGGAGAGGCAGCTGAGTTATATAAAAAAGAAACAAAAAAAATAAAAGAAAATGTCTTTACCTTTATGGAGGGGCAGATGATGCAGAAGGTGCTGGTGAGTGAAGAGGGACAGGTGAGTCAGGAGAGGCAGCCGAGTTATATAAAAATGAAATAAAGAAAATGTCTTTACCTTTATGGAGGAGCAGGTGATGCAGAAGGTGCTGGTGAGTGAAAAGGGACAGGTGAGTCAGGAGAGGCAGCAGTTATATAAAAAAAAAATAAAAAAAATAAAAGAAAATGTCTTTACCTTTAAAGAGCAGGTGATGCAGAAGGTGCTGGTGATTCTGGTACTGTGGGTGAAGAGGGACATGTGAGTCAGGAGAGGCAGCTGAGTTATATAAAAAAGAAACAAAAAAATAAAAGAAAATGTCTTTACCTTTATGGAGGGGCAGATGATGCAGAAGGTGCTGGTGAGTGAAGAGGGACAGGTGAGTCAGGAGAGGCAGCTGAGTTATATAAAAATGAAATAAAGAAAATGTCTTTACCTTTATGGAGGAGCAGGTGATGCAGAAGGCGCTAGTGAGTGAAAAGGGACAGGTGAGTCAGGAGAGGCAGCAGTTATATAAAAAATAAATAAAAAAATAAAAGAAAATGTCTTTACCTTTAAAGAGCAGGTGATGCAGAAGGTGCTGGTGATTCTGGTACTGTGGGTGAAGAGGGACATGTGAGTCAGGAGAGGCAGCTGAGTTATATAAAAAAGAAATAAAAAAAAAGAAAAGAAAATGTCGTTACCTTTATGGAGGAGCAGGTGATGCAGAAGGTGCTGCTACAGGTGAGTGAGGAGGGGCAGGCGAGTCCAGAAAGGCAGCCGAGGTGGGGCTCCCAGATCTGCTATACTCTTGGGCACGCGCCCAGCCTGAGCAAAGACGAACGCTTGATAAATTACTGTCAAATTCAGAATACAGTTTAATGTGTAATATAATCTTAATTTAATCTTTAATCTAAATAAATGGCATTCTTTACAATAAATAAACTATACTAACAATAATAAAAATCGTAATAAATACAATAACAGTCAGAACCAGAACAACAAGCAGCAATAGACAGTTTACAATCTAACTAATCAAAAAAGGCGTTCAATACAGGATCAACTGGACTTTATTTTATTTATTTCTGCAACAAATAAAGTCCAGTTGATCCTGTATCGAACGCCTTTTTTGATTTTATCATGTCCTGGACGACTGAGAATCTTCACCAGCAAATCTAACTACGTAATATTAAGTTTTTGTCCAAAAAGACCAACTTGTCCACATTTTCTGCTAAAAGCACAGATCTAGTTGCAGTGAATATCTCCAGTGGTGGAGAAAATCATCTCAATAACAACAGTAGCAGCAGTGTGGCTGTATTTTTCTTCATTACTCACAACAAGCTCTTCTTGGACCTGCTCCCACCTGTCCCTGGAAAAGTTCAGAGTTCAGTCATCACAGACTTCTTTGCTGCAGGTGATCTGGCAAATTTCCTTGAAGCGGAAGAAGTCAACTGCTATCTCTGTCCCAGACTGGAATTAAAACACAAAGAGGTAAAAAAAAAAAAAAGTTAATAAGATTCTAATTTTAAGTTAAAAAGATTAGAACTTCTTTCGGCTTTTCCCTTTTCAGGGGTCGCCACAGCGAGTCATCTTCTTCCACATCACTCTGTCCTCTGCATCCCCTTAAGCTTTTTCTTGGCTTATTTAAAATAAAGAAAATGCAATATTGGAAAGGATTAAAAAAAACAAGCTAAAACATTTAGTGAGAGCAGTATAAAAATAACTTTACATTTACATCAACTGTACAGCTGCAATAATTTAGTGAATGATTAGTTGCCAATTGTTAAGCACCTATTTTAATTGTTTTGAGACATTATTTTAGATGAAAGCATCATATGTTCAGATTCTAGTCTCCAACAGTTTCTGGTTTTATTTCTGAAAAAGTAAATACTGAGCCACTAATCAATTAATGCAGAAAATAAACCAATATTAAAATCAAATTAAAAATAGTTGCTGCATTAAAGGTCAAATCAATGAGTACCGTACTTTCTGTTTTTTGATTAATACTAGAGTACAGCAAGAGATCAACAACTTCAATCAAAAGACAATGTTTTAACTGTTTCATAACATTTGACATTGAAAAGTAAAACGTGTTACATTAACCATAAAACCAGTTCTAAATGGGCACAACTTACAATAGTTTCTCTTTAACATTAAACAAGGACACTGGTCCATTTGTGTATTTGGTCATATGGGCTAAACACCTACAGAGCAGCTTTTAAAGAATCATTTTGAAACAAAAAAACAAACAAGCTTTGAACTCCAGGGGAGATGCATTAAATACAACTCTTCATAATAATAATAATAATAATTGTCTAATCTTGTCATCTGCGTATGTTTCCCATACACAGACGAAATTCGTCTCTGCATTTAACCCAACCACCTACCAGGTGGTGCAGTGAGCAGCCATAGAAGGCGCTCGGGGAGCTGGAGAAATAGGTGTGCACTCATAGACACCCCAAGGTGTGTAGTGGCCGGGACGCGAACCCGCGTCCTTCGGGTCCCAAGTCAAACGCCCTAACCACTACACCATCTTGGCTCCTAATCAAGTCATTCTTGAGAGTTTGTAACCTGGCCGACAGTTTACCATCTTCTAGACCAGGTAAAATCTTCTGAACACATTCAAAAGTGTTTGTAAGTGCTTTGAGATACCTGAGGTGAGCCCAAACAGCAGGAAGGCATCCACACATCTGGGACAGCTGACAATGATGTCACTTTCAGTGAACATTCCAACTTTCACAGGCTGGTAACAAAGTTCATGCTCGCAGTGAACTGGATTTGTGTCATGGTCACTGGTGATGGTAACAAGGGCCACTGCAACATCTCCATCAGCTCTGGCTCATCCTAAAAAGAATGAAAGAGATTATTAGAATCAAATGCTTTATAACAGTTTGACTTTATTATTTAATGTCCTTTTCTAATAGTTTTATTTCAGTAAATCCATTCAAACAGTGAAACTTGTATATTATATTAATTCATTACACACAGACTGATATAGTTCAAGTGTTTATTTCTTTTAATGTTGATGGTTATAACTAATGAAAACCCTAAATTCAGTATCTCAGAAAATTGGGATATTACTTAAGACCACTGGGGAAAAAATAGGATTTTTAGAAATGTTGGCCAACTAAAAAGTATGAACATGAAAAGTATGAACATGAAAACTATGAGCATGAAAAGTATGGACCATGTACAGCATCAATACTTTGTTGGGATTCCTTTTGTCTGGATTACTGCAGCAATGCGTCGTGGCATGGAGTCGATCAGTCTGTGCCACTGCTCATATGAGCCCAGGTTATTCTTGCAGATTAAATTTTCCAACAGGACTTGGCACCTGCACACCGTGCCAAAGCTACAAGTACTTGGTTTAAGGACCATGGTATCCCTGTTCTTAACTGACCAGCAAACTCGCCTGACCGTAACTCCACAGAAAATCTATGGAGTATTGTGAAGAAGATGCGATACATCAGACCCAACAATTCAGAAGAGCTGAAGGCCACTATCAGAGCAACCTGGGCTCTCAGAACACCTGAGCAGTGACACAGACTGATGGACTCCATGCCACACCACATTGCTGCAGTAATCCAGGCAAAAAGAGCAACAACTAAGTATTGATGCTGTAAATGCTCATACTTTTCATGTTCATACTTTTAAGTTGGTCAACATTTCTAAATATATATATATTTTTTTTTTATTGGTCTTAAGTAATATTCTAATTTTCTGAGATATCGAATTTAGGGTTTTCATTAGTTGTCAGTTATAATCATCAACATTAGAAGAAATAAACATTTGAAATATATCAGTCTGTGTGTAATGAATGAATATATTATACAAGTTACACTTTTTGAAAGGAATTAATGAAATAAATCAACCTTTTCATGATACAGTATTCTAATTGTATGACCAGCACCAGTATGTCAATGAACAGTATAAATCCTGAGAAAAGACCAGTCATCAATTCAGTTTGTCACAACTTAAAGGTCCACTGACATGATTTTTTTGACTATTCATCAAATTGCTCAAAATGTATATATATTATCATTTAAATATGTTCGTTTTTGCAAACAAAATGATAAATCCCTTTAATTTTGCTTTAAAAGTGATTTTGAACTTCAAGCCGTGTTTAATCATGGGAAATCCGATTACACGCGGACGCACCATCTGTGACGTAGTATGAGGCAGAGGGCTCTGGTCTCTTTAATAGCGGACAATTTAAAACACGACAAATTTAGCAATCTATGTGAAGATTTGAGCTATTTGTCTTCATTTTGGGAAGCAGAAAATAGTTTGGATGATGAAACAAGAAACAACAGGATCTAATTTAGGTCTGATGCTGTATCAGACTTACCTTCATGTCATGCTTCATCATCAGACTGTTCAGAAGATGACTGAGCCTGCCCATAACAGTCACCAGCCAGACTGTCATGTCCAAGGTCACACTGTCATCCTACAGTCAGTCGATTTTCTGTAGTCATCCGTTATCAGTTGAAGTCGCTTCTGTACATCTGCACGAGTTCTCCGTCTTATGGTGGAGTTGGTGACGGGTGTAGTCTTTCTATTCATCTAAAAGAAAAAGTTCAGAAACAAGAAGTGAGTTGTGGAAAGGGGAACATTATTTTGTTCATATTATTACAGATTACATTACATTACATTATTATGTAATAGTGTTACACACATACCCTGATGCATGCTCAATAATCCAGGTAGAAAAATCTAAAAAAGCTAAGTCTGGTCCTCTGGACATTCAAAAAAAAAAAAAAACTGTCCAGATGACCTGACTGAGAATTATTGGCTTTGGTACCTGGATTATTGAGCATGAACTTTCTTGCCATAAAATTCTCAACTGTGTCAATATTAATAGTTTTATCTTTAAACATCTT
Organism: Garcialebias charrua; assembly: GCA_038048925.1. Lineage (NCBI taxonomy): Eukaryota > Metazoa > Chordata > Actinopteri > Cyprinodontiformes > Rivulidae > Garcialebias > Garcialebias charrua. The sequence continues at coordinate 50,788 of JBBPBX010007974.1, forward strand.
TAAAATTTACAGCATTGAAATTCATAGTTAATTAAATAAAACTTTTGGGTGTTGTTATTGATGAGAAGCTGACATGGAAATCTCATGTAAATCACTTAAGAATAAAAACAAAAGCAATTGCATTACTGTATAAAGTAAAATAGTTTTTGAATGACAAAGTTTTGTATATACAATCCCATGTATTGTATAATGTAATGATTGTTCCATATTTAATCTATTGTATTGAAGTTTGGGGAAAAGCATGCAAAACTATTACAAACCCTGTTTTTATTTTACAAAAAAAAGAGCTATAAGAATTATTAAGAAGTGCTATGGTCATCCAACAAATATATTATTTAATTAATTGAAATTATTAAAAGTGTATGATTTTGTTGAACATAGTATTTTACAAGTCATGTATAAAACTCATAAAACTATTACCCCCAAATATTCAATTAAAATTTGTTGAAAAAAAAAAAAGAGTAAATATAACCTGAAGGGAATGTAAATGTGTAAATGTTACCTTCATTCAGAACTAGTCTGAAGGAGCCGTGTTGTAAATCAGGAAACAGGACTGTGAAGTTTACTTGATATCACCATAAGCATTTCTAAAACTATTTATATGTTTTAAAAGATGATTAAATTAAAGTTGTTGGGAATGTATAATGCAGGTGAAGGATACCTGTTTTTGTTTGTTTGTTTTTTCAGTTTGGAGATTGTTCAAGTGAAGGTTGTTGTTTGTTTGTTTATTTTAATAAGGGGCAGATATTATAAGACTATTTTCTTCTTTCTGCAACTTTTCTTTCAGTGTTTTTTTTTCCTTTCTGATGAATTTGTTTTATTTTGAATAAATGAATTAACAAAACATGCAGCGCTGGAGCTGTTTGTTTCAGGGACACGTTGAATCAAACTTTATTTATTGTGCTTCATCTTCATCTTGGGTCCTATTCTGTTCATTATTTACATCACACCACTTGCAAAGATTATAAATAGCTTCAGAAATGTCTCTTACCATTTCTATGCTGACGACATTCAACTCTACTGCTCCTTCAATGACTCAGAATTACACAAGTTAGATGAATTAGTAAACTGCGTGTCCCAGATTAAGGTGTGGTTAGCCAACAACTGCCTTCAGTTAAATTCTGCCAAGACTGAAACCCTGATCATTGCCCCTGAACAGAAAGTTCCTCTAATCAAGCAACACCTCGGTTCTCTGGGCTCCTCTTCTCAGCCGAGCCTCAGAAACCTTGGTGTTCAGTTCGACCAGTCAATGTCTTTGGACAAACATTCAAAGCTTCTGGTCAGAAACTGCTTTTATCATCTGAGGAACATTTCTAAACTGAGGGCAATTTTATCCAAATCTGACCTGGAGATGATTATTCATGTTTTTATCTCTTCTCGTTTAGATTACTGCAATTCCCTTTTTACTTGTTTTAATAAGTCTGCTGTCGCTCGTGTCCAGTTGGTCCAGAACGCTGCTGCGAGGCTTTTAACAGGAACAAATAGAAGGTCTCACATCACACCGGTTTTATATGATCTACATTGGCTCCCTGTTAAATTTAGAATTCATTTTAAAATTTTGGTATTAACTTTTAGAGCGTTAAATGGACAGGCCCCCCAATACATCACAGAAATGCTGATCCCCTATTCTCCAGCCCGCACCCTTCGTTCTTCAGCACTGAACCTTCTACAGGTCCCTAAGACCCGGTTTAAAACTCGGGGTGACCTTTCCTTTCAGGCCGTAGCCCCCCGGCTGTGGAATGCCCTGCCCCTGTCTCTTCGTGTGACCACCTCTATTGATTCCTTTAAAACCCAGCTCAAGACACTTTTATTCAGACAAGCTTTTAGATAAATGTTTTTATTGAGTGTTTTTATCAATTGTTCTTGTTTTTATCAGCTGTTCTTATTGTTTTGATTAATCAGATTTTAATACAGTAATTCTTCTGTTTATTTTAATTTTTTATTTATATGTTGTACAGCACTTTGTGATTTTATCTGCGAAAAGTGCTATATAAATAAACTTTACTTACTTACTTACTACTTACTTCTGACTCTCATCATGTTCTATCGAGTGGAAACTTCAAATTAAACAAGTTGGATGTTCTCACGCTAGTTAGAACGACTCTGTGTCATGTTTTGAAGCATAAAGAAACCGAGTAGGACCTCGCTGCAGCAGAAACCTGCCTGAAGCAGCTACAAAACCAGTAATGTTGCAAAAATACGTATTTCAAGTAAACTAGTATTTCAGCCTGGCTGTATTGTTCTGCTGGCTGGTCAGCGCATGTTACAGACATGCGACGCAAACGCGTGGATGCGGGGCCTTGTCTCTTTTGAAAAGACATCCAGCAGCAGGTTTTGTTCATTCAAGTGAACAGAGCTAACAGCTAGCAAATAAACAAACAGAACGGATTACCTTCAACTTCCAACTGAATGTCCAGTCGTCGTCCAGAGTCAGACCAGTCGACGTCTTAGTTTTACGAGCGCTAGTCCGACAACAGCTTCTTGTCCAACAGTTGGAAAGGAAATGGCTACATTTGAACGAAGGGCGCGAAGCAAGAGGCGTTGATTGGTTGAATATGATCACATGCTACTTCCTCCAATAAACAAGAGTGGCGTTGATTGGTTCACATGCAACCTGACAAGCAAGAGTGGCGTTGATTGGTTGAGACGTACATGATCACGTTTTAACCCCAATCCAATCATAACGCATGAAGATCACAAACAGAAAAATGGCAGAAAGCAGCAACTTCTGTTTCACGCCTGGAGTAACGCAGAATAAAATTGAATAATGATAGTAATAATGATGATAATAATAATACCCTGATGCATGCTCAATAATAATAATAACAATATACTATATATATATATATATATATATATATATATATATAATATATATATATATATATACATATATATACATATATATATGTTCCAAAAAACTGACAAAACGTTTAAAACAGAAGTACTAAAAATAAACCAGTGTGAAAATACTTTGTATAAAATTACCTTGGCCAAAAGTTTAAACAGAAGTATATAGTATACTTAAGAGTTTTAGTTTATTTTTAGTATAAGTCAAGTATTGTATAAAATAAACTTGGCTAAGTATACTTTTGATAAGTACCTAAAAAGTAAACTTGAAAGTATATTCTTATTTTTTTAGTTTAAAATTAGTATACTTTAAGGATACTTGCATATAATACTTTTTGGGCCGCCTAGAGGGCGGGACATGGAGCGTGTTTATGCTGGCCTTTGTCACTAGCTCCACCTGGAGAGCGTATCCGCCTACGGCGCGGAGCACGGATCCGTGTGGGGTCATGTTCCCAGAGCACAAGAGCACTTAAGGCTCACAGATCCGTGCCGGGTCCGTTATCCTGACAGTGTGGGGGGTCGGTTATTTGGCATGCTGGGTGGATCTGCTCCGGATCTGCTCCGGACGCGCAAACCGCAGATCCGCGGCGCGGATCTTAACAGGTAAGAATGCGGATCCGCGACGGAGTCCACTGCTATGAGGGTTAGAACCCACACTTTAAGATTCTGTAAATAACTCAAAATGACCCAGGGGAGACTTGTTCCTGGTTTTGCCACGGCCAGTCACATATGTATTTTGACAGTGTGTTGGGGGATTTACCTTGTGATGCAGGGATGTTGTTTCTGCTGACAGGCTTGTGAATGTCCTCTCTGCATCATGGCTACTGTTGTAGCTTTATGCTTCTTATTAATCTTGTATGGCTGTGGGTCATAGTCATGCAGCTTATATTATAGGTGAAGGCTGAGACAACGCAGTTCGGGTCCAACAACGTGTTTATTCTTCTGTGTAACAACAAGACTGTTCACCCATTCTGTGGGCTCATTGACAGGAGTTATCACTGCTACTGAGGAAGGGCAGGGACTTAAAACAGTGTGGAAGAGATCTTCAAGGCCTGTGTAGCTCGTGAACTATCACTGAGTTGCCCGTAAAATTTAGTGATAACGTTACCCGTCGCTTTGTGTGTGGCAGCTGCATGCTCCTGCTCGTTGTTGTGAGGCTTGAAAAGTTGTTGGTCGAGGTTTGTTGTGCTACCAGTGTACTTCGGAGGTGCGCTGCATAGCTTACAAATAGCGTGGCTTTTGTCGAGTTTTCCGTCCTTCTAGTAAAACCCGAAAACGTTCCACACTTTAGATTTTTGTCTGGCTGATGTGTTGAAAATCTTTCGCGGTGACTCGCTAGCGCGCGCGGCTACTATTTACATCCATGCTCGCTCGTGCTCTTGGTGAGCTATGGCGCATGCGTGAGAATAGCTTCGCTCTCGCGTTGTTTTAGAAACGCATTGTAAACCCAGCAAGTCTCGCGATAACCGGTCCGTAACCGGTCCGTGTCTTTTCAACCGGTTCATCTCTGAATTTGTGGCTGGTTGCTGTCGGTTTACGTGGCTGCTACCGATGCAACCACATCGCTAGCTTGTCAAACCGGATATCCGGTCGAATCGGTTAATCTATAACAAGCCTAATATATATGTATATATATATATATATATATATATATATATATATATATATATATATATATATATATATATTAATGGTGTCGAAATTAGCGCGTTAATTATTTGCGTTATTTTATTTATTATGATGCGTTAAAATAAAATAACGCAACGATTATTTTGAAAAGCTCCCCCCGGATGCCGACCTCACTTCCGGTTTCCGCTTGCTAACGCTGTTAGCGAAAGCACCGTACCTGCAGCACTCACATGCGATCACTGGACTTCTGCTAGCAATGATAACTATTTGGGTGTCACGGCTCACTTTATTGATGACAGCTGGAGCCTGCACTCCTTTGTTTTAACTGTGAGTAAATCTACCGAGCGCCACTAAGCAGAGGCCTGCGCGCAGCACGTCCAGAGGCTGGACACGAATGGAACATTGAGAAAAAAAAACAACAACGCTCGGGACAGACGGTGAAATCCCCCTGCTTACAGAAGCTGAGCTGAAAAAGTTGGAGGAGCTACCTGAGCCATGCAGGTACGGTTTTATTTCTTTTTCTTTGTAGTTAAGTTTGATATTGGTTAGTTAGTGTGTGTGTGTTTAAAATAAAATATAATTCTTCTTTCTGCTCCCTTTTCATTCAGTGTTTTTCTTTTTGATGAATTTGCTTTTTTACTCTAAATGAATGAATAAATGAATTAAATTAAATAAAAGCTCTGAGTTTTTTTTCAGTCAACCTTTACTTACACAGGTTAGTCTCAATGAGCCTCAAGGACTCATTTACAAGAGAGACCTGATTATTGTTTATTAATTTGTGTTTTCACAGGTATGTCACAGAAACTCTGGGTGGACAGAACTACATCTCCTGTTCTGTGGTGCTGCCTGCCTTCTGCCACATGTTCAGAGTCATGGAGCCTTCAGATGATGATACTGTCAACATACTGTGATTCAAGAAAGCCTTGAAGGTAATGTAGAGACTGGTTTGCCTTAGTAGCTGGATAAATGAAGAGTAGATCTTATACATGTGGTTTAAAACAAAGCAGAAATGTTCTGTAAGGTTCTAAATTTCAGTTCACACTAATTCATACAGTTTATCAAACAGTAAAATGTTTTGATTTCAGTTTTTAAACACTGTGTGAAAGTAAAAGAAATTAAATAAAAGCTCTAATGATTTTTTTTTCAGTCAACCTTTACTTACACAGGTTAGTCTCAATGAGCCTCAAGGACTCATTTACAAGAAAGACCTGATTATTGTTTATTAATTTGTGTTTTCACAGGTATGTCACAGAAACTCAGGGTGGACAGAAGTACATCGTGGTGCTGTCTGCCTTCTGCCACCTGCTCAGAGTCATGGAGCCTTCAGATGATGATACTGCAATTCAAGAAGGCCTTTTGTGAAGACCTGGCTCAACGAAAGAAGAACTCCAATCTCACTTGGCTCAAGAATGCTACTGCACTTGATCCCAGGTTCAAGGACTTAAAATGCAAGTACAGTAATGTCTGGTTTGCCTTAGTAGCTGGATGAATGAAGAGTAGTAGATCTTATACATGTGGTTTAAAACAAAGCAGAAATGTTCTGTAAGGTTCTAAATTTCAGTTCACACTAATTCATACAGTTTTATCAAACAGTAAAATGTTTTTGAACCACAAAATGAATGTTTGCAATGCACTTTAATTAGATGCTGCATTTTCTTTACAAAATTATTTCAGTTTTTAAACACTGTGTGAAAGTAAAAACAATAAAGGTTATGACTTAACTGATGAATGAATCCATCTTTATTATAAGTTGCCTTTAAGTGTTTAATCGCGATTAATCGCGATTAATTTTAAAACTGATGTGCGATTAATTAGTTAAAAAAATTTAATCGATCAACACCCCTAATATATATATATATATATATATATATATATATATATATATATATATATATATATATATATATTAGGGATGCACCGATACCAGATTTTTGAAAACCGAGTACAAGTACAAGTACTTACATTAAAGTACTTGCCGATACCGAGTACCGATACAAGTACTAATTAATATTTTTTTAAATCATTCTAATTAACTTAAACTGTTTATTTTCATTAGACCAGTGTTTTTCAACCTTTTTTGAGCCAAGGCACAGTGTTTTCATTGAAAAAATCACGAGGCACACCACCAACCAGAATTGTAAACAAAGATACTCTGTATCCGCCTATATTAAATATATAGTCATTCTTATCAAAGTGTCTTGAATAGGAATGAAATAAACACAAAAATGTATTTTTATCATATTTTATATTTCTTATTTCAAATTGCACTTAACATGTCTTTAAAAATACACCCGAACAGTACCACAACAATGTGGTCTTGTGACTGTTACATGCTCAAAGCAGCAAGGGGCGATATGTACCATTTAAGTTTACCGGTATATTTTTTTGGGTACTTCATTGTGTGTTTTATGAGTGTGGACAAAGTCAAACACTAAAGCTGTTTAGAAAACCACTTGATTTCTAAACTTAAAAATATTTAGATCACAGATCAAAAGTTTAAACTGAGAGAATGTATCATTTTAAGGGAAAAATATGTTGTTTCAAAATTTCATAGCGTCAACAAATCCCAAAAAAGTTGGGACAAATCCATTTTTCCCACTGTACCGTAGTAAGTGGACCCCTTACCGATAGCCTTGGCCCCCTCTCGGCCCCCCCAGCAATAAAAGTCTAGCTCCGCCACTGGTCCAGAGCAGCGCAGCGCTTAAACTGGCAGAGAGACAGAGACAAATCCGAAAGCCACGCGCAGTTTGGAGAGCAGAGGAGAACATTTCAGCCACGCAGGTGAGACAGGCAAACTGAGCCGTGCCTAAAAGTGTGTGTGTGTGTGTGTGTGTGTGCGCGCGCGCATGTGTGTGGTGGTGGGGGGGGGGGAAAGACGAGACGTGTGCAATAGGAGCAGGAGCGGGACAGGGAGAGAAACATTCAGCTGCGTTCAGGTTTTTTTTTTCCCTCCATGAGGAAGAGAAACATGAGTCATGCGCGTTTGTGTGTGTGTGGAGGTGGTAGTGGGGTGGGGGGTGTCAGCGTGAGTGTTCAGTACAGTGGTAGTATGAGGCTGAAAACTGGTATCGGGTCCTGTAGTATCGGAGCCCTTTTATGAGTACGAGTAAACGCACATGGTATCGGACCGATACCCGATACTGGTATCGTATCGGTGCATCCCTAATATAT